>CAUYON010079279.1:0-22600 GCA_963573935.1 Arctocebus calabarensis
TATAGTGATCAAGGAAATGCCATGAAGGATATCTGTAACAGTATGATCAAAATATTTCTGAATGTATATGAATCGTGCCCTGTGATTGCACCAATGTACATAATTATGATTCAATAAAATTATTTAAAAAAATAAAAAAAATAAAAAAAAATAAAAAAAATAAAAAAAGAATGAGTAGGCATTCTACTGTCTGCATATATGGATCACTTTATGCCCTTGACTATTCTATACTGGTACTTGTTTGTGAATGGATGTGCTAAGAATAGACAAGAACATTATTTATCTGATGAACCAGTTTCAAATTATCAATGTGGAGGAGAAATTATGTATTCATTAGAAAAATTATTCAAATAAGACCATTGTCTTAGAGAAGTGGTTCTCAAACTTCAGAGTGCCCCAGAATCACCTGGAGGCCTTGTTAAAATGCAGATTGCAGGGCTCCATTCCCAGAGTTTCTGATTCATTAGGTAATGAGGTGGGGGTTGAGGATTTTGCTCTCTACTAAATTTCCAGACAATGCTGATGTTGCTGGTCTTGAACCACACTTGGAGAAATACTTGGCCTACAGACTTTTTTGAAGACACTGCAGTTACAGGACTGAAAATATTAAGTCACATGAACTCTTATGTGTTAACCATAAATCAGAGTTTAACACTCCCAGAATAAAAGATTGCACCCAAGATGTTTTCTAACTGAAGCCTAGGGACCTTAATTCTCTGGTCCATTTTAGTCATTTTCTGGGTCCCCACTTCCTTAGTTTTGTCCTCTGGGCATCAAAAAGTAATGTGATTTAAATAATTTATTCCAATACTAAAAGCCTTCTTTTTGACAAACATACTTTCTGAAATACTATGTTACGTAAGAAACAAATTACTCCCAAATTTAAGCACCTGTCAACAGCTTACACCCTTGTGAAAGCTACTTGTGAAAGTGTAGAGAGTGATCTTTAATGTTTTTTTCTTTTTGGTGAAAGGGAAATAAGATAAAATAAATGTCAGCGAGTCCAGATACTTGCAATTGAATTTAAATAATGAAATAAAATGTCAATATCTTCAGGAGACATTTGTCTTTTTAAAAGAAGGCTCTCTTTGTTTCCCAAAACATATATGGCACTTTAGATAAATGAGCTTTTACTAACATATCCACTGAACACGTTCACACAAATATTCAAGCAAACCAAGCCTGAGAGTAGTAGCTTCAGGGTTTTTTAAATAACAAAATGGTTATGGCTAAACAAAACATAAGCAGTGAAGCTTCATTTTCACCCAGAAGCGTCTGCTCCCCACTTGCCTTGTTATGAAACCCTGCTGGCTGAGGGAGCCTCTGGTACAATGAATCCACAGTTATTTTAAGTATCAGTGTAGGAGGGATGGGGGATGGAATGGACACAAGGTTGATAAATTCCCTTTCTTCACCTCTGGAGAAGAAGAACTTTGGGCACGATGCTGCCTTATTTACTTAGTGAAAAGTAGTTGTAGAATACATTGGATTTGGCCTATGGCTAATGGGAGGGAGAGAAAATTAAGTTGAAAATATTTCTATTTGTTCATAATTTTGAAGCGAAACCACATAGCAAGTAATAGGATATATTAAAAAGGTATTTTTAACGAATATAGGACCATTCATTCATCTCTTTCCTGTTTTAGTGCTCTTGACAAATTAAGCTGAAATATCTGCATAGCTGCTATCATCCATGCAAAATTGGAGCTTCAGAGGCCAGATTGAGGGCAGCCTAAGCTAAGCCAAGTTAGAATCAACAGATTTCACTCTGAGCAACATTTTCTTTTACCCGGAAAACACAACACATACTATTTGCAGATCCCTTGATGAAATGATTTCTCCTAGGAAACTTGCCCAGGTCAGAACTTTCCTGTGTCTAGCCATCTGCACAGGGACTCCTCTCTTCCTCGCTGCTCAGTGCACCAGGAGACCTGTACTTCTCTCTTAAGCCCCTTATGGAACATTAGATGAGAGCAGGAAAAAACGAAAATAAGTGAAATAGCCACCCTCTTTATGTCAGGATCCTGACACTCAAATAATGCAATTTAAATATAGCCTCATAAAGTTTAGATCCAAGCCATAATTATGTATATCATAATATCACAAATACCATAATGCTTAAAGAAAATATCTCTGGCAACGGGGAAGACATTTTTCAAATGCATGAGCATCAAAAATAAATGAAGCATAAGTGGACTGGTGTGAGTATCTATGCTATAGAGTTTGAGAGAACCCAACCCAAAATAATTTTTTCTATTTTTAATATACTGCAAATTATCCTTAACTAATGGCCTTGTAGAATAAATTCTATTGCTATTAAACCATTAAACTACCATGATGATTACTGCATTTCATCAATTCCAAGGTGCACTTTTTCTTGGAACACTTTTAAAACTCTGAAATTAGGAGGCATCATATAATCAATAACATAATGGTTTTATTGGCAAATTTTTAATACACTTATAGTACATAAAACAACAATGCATCTTATAGTGATATGTATAATTATCTCTGGTAGGAAAGAACATTTAGCATGAAGCACTTCAACTGATGAATCATATTTTGAGTGACTTACTAAGTACCGGCCAATGGGTTTAGGTGATGGGGAGGCAAAGATAAATTGTATATGTCCTTGATTTCAGAATTAACAGTATAGTAAGGAGTCACATATAAGCTACCAAATAAGTGCATCAAGGAATGAGAAAGTCATCTATAGTTAAGAGATCAGGGAAGACCCATGAAGAGGTGACTATTGAGACAAATCTTAAAGGATGAGAAACCTTCCATTATTCACATTTGGTGCAGAGAATATTAGATGGAGAAGGTTGAAGGAGTAAGATCTAGCCTGAAGAAAAGAAGCAAATCCACAGAATTTGAAAATCACTCAAGAACTAGCAGAGATTTGTGATATTAACTGAGTAAGGAAACCAACTAGCAAGCCCAGTTTGGGTGGGTGGAGGAGATTGGAATTCACATTGATTGGAGCACATTAAGTTTGAGGTCTTAGTAGGACATTGCAGTAGACATTTGCCATTTTTGAGTGCCCATCCCACACTGAAGAATTCCCTCACTGTGTAATGCTTGTTGGAAGATAGAGCCCACTTCCCACTATGGAATTTTTTTTAAGGCCAAATATTTGCTTTCCTGTTTTTTTTTTTGATGCTAGGGTGTAGTTGGGAGACCTAGCTTTGGCCAAACAGACAAACCTACACACTGCTCTGGGGTTTGAATCTGGATGCAAAACTACCAGGCCAATGGAGAAATTATTCTTTTGAAGGCAATGGCAACAGCAGGATCCAGCATCCATTACAAGCTGTAGTGTCCGCTGCAGTTTCAGTAGTGGGAGCAGTGCTGTCTTTACTACATTAGTTCAGCTGAGTGATTCTGGCCAGAGTCCCAGCTATGTACCCTCCCTCCAGTCTTGCCTGTTTTCCAGCCAGAACTTTGTTCCACAGATTTCCCACGGATACTGTGAGATGGACAATGTCTTTTGAATAGATTGCTTTTCTGCTCAAGAAAAAAATCAGTTTCTGTGGTTTGCAAAGTAAGAACCCTAGGTTCTACAGTTGTACATCAGAAGATGTTTTAACAAAGACTTGGAAAATGATCACACAAAACAAGAAGCAAGGTAGACTAGAGAATTAGGGGAATCATTTGGTTAATTGGAAATTAAAGCTAAGGGAGAAGAAAATACAGATATTGGCAGAGAAAAGGTATGGCATCATTTTGTGGGGGGAGGAAGAAGCAGGAATAATCAGCATCTGTGAGTAAAGGGAAGGAGAAATTGGAGAGCCTCAGAAAACACATGTTCTGAGGGCCTACAAGGTGCTGGGTATCTCGCACAAGGTAATTCATTTCATATTACAAATATTGAGGATAGTATTGTTATCTTGACTTTAAAGAGGAGGAAAATGAGATGTATAGGCATTAATTAAATAACTTTCTGAAAATTACATAAGTAATAGGAAGTGTGAAAAGGATCCAAATTCAGATCGAATTCCAACATCACACTGCCTCCTTGCCAGAATCTTTAGCACAGGACACAGAAGCCAAGAAAAGCCCTTAGTTCAGGGGTGCTTAACTCTGGCTGCACATTGGAATCATCTAGGGAGATATGGGAATGGCTAGACTGAGGTGTGTCTGAGACTGGGACTTTTAAAAGCTTCCCAGGAGGTTCCAATATGTAGCGGAGAATCACTGTGGTAGGCGGTAGTTCAGCAGAAAAGTGAAATGGCTTGAAGAGCAAGTTGGAATCAGGTTACCAAGCCAGCAAGTGCTAAAATGAAGTATTGATAGGGAATAGTGCAATGAGAGGGAACACATTTGAGGAACATGAGTTTGAAATGGATTGAAAAGTGAGTTGGAAGTGGAAACAGAGAAAGTGAATATAGACTATTCTTACAGTAACTCTGAAGCCGAAGGAAGAATAAAAGATAGCTACCACTTGGGAGGCTTATGGGCTGAGAAAAATGCTTTAGAAAGATAAAAAGCCATAAAACATCTGTAGGTAGTGGGAAAGGGACCTGTGGGAAGTGAGAATTGAAGATAAAAGGGAAAAGTTGAGGTCCTGGAGGATATGGAGTCTGGTATTCAAGAGGAAAGAAAGGTTAACTACTGAAAAGCAAGGGGATGTTTCTTTTAATAAAGGAGGAAAAGATAAATTTGCATCAAAGGGAGCAGAGCTAGGTGGTGGGAAAATAATGAGAACTTGAGAAAAGCAAAGGGTGGAATTGGAAAAACACACATAAGAAAGAAGTCAAAATGAAAGAATAGTGTTCACCTGAGATCACATAAAAATGATTTTAAGTGTAACTAATTAACAGAGTTATATGACTTTCTCAAACAATATTAAGGAGTCTTGAGAAGGTGAGAAAATGCATAATGGAGTTTATCCACTGCTAAGGAGGGATCACCCACGCTATTGGGTGACAGATGAAGGGAGTGAGGAACTTTAGGGTGCTACCGACATCACACGTGTGCACATTTGAAATCTAAGCAAGACTATTTATTATACTTTAACACGAAATTTAGTATATTAAAATTTACACAAGCTTCTATACTTGTTTTGGCACATAAAATATATGAAATCTAAAATTCATGATTAAATTCAAATGTATTCAATGACAGATAATGATGACTCTGACAGAGGAAGAAGTAGTTTCAAATCCAAAAATGATTAGAAGTGATTAGAGTAGTGACCATAGCCCTAAATAATTAATTTGGTGATTGATTATTCTTGCTTTCAGATAGGTCACATTTCAGACACTGGCTAAAACATATAGATTATATATAAAATCAACCCACTACAAAGTGCTACTTCTATTGATTATGCCTATTCTAATTCATCAGAAAAAGGAAGAGTTTCTCAAAAACCGTTTGAGCTGATACATCTGTTCACTTCTCCTAATTCAGATCCCTGAAGCTCTAACTTTCCAATTGTTTCTCAAACTTCATTCTAGCCACAGACCACTTTATAATGTTTTATTGGTGATACAATATTTGGGAAATGTTCTTCCAGACAACCATGGCATTGACCTTGTATTTTGTGCTCTTTGAAATGCTTTCTTTCAGCTCTGAAATTTGACACAAAAGGAACCCTATGCTTATTATGCTCTCCCTCCATGCTCATCCCTCATTTCCACCCACTTCTTTGAGCCTTTTGATTAGACAACTTCTTCATGATTCCAATAAAGTATCACTCATCTGGGTAGGTTTTCTTTGAACACAGGCTCCCATAATACCCTGATCTTCCTTCCTATTTATACCATGCATCCCAGTTGTGATTATTTATCCAGAGTCTGTCTGCCCTACTAAACTATAAGATTTGTGAGGCAAGGATCTGCCAGGAAGGTCATAAGTATTTAACAAATATTTGTTGAGTATTTGAATGAGTGAGTAATTTTAAGTGGAAAATGGACTGGACTGTATGGAAGAGAAACTAAGGCAGGAAGGCTAAAATGGAAGCTATCATAGGCAACAGATAGAGCAGACTCCACCAACATCTTCATCCTTTACTATTTTCTTGCACACCTACTCCCAGATAACCAGCACCTGCAGTTCTTGGTCTGACGACCACTCAGAGTGCCAGAGACCTCCCTTTGCCTGTTCCCATAGAGAGCAAGAAGGACCTGTGAATTGATATCCCTTAAAGGCAGCCTTTCATTAATCACCGACAATTACCATACTATAAATACTCCTGCTCCCTTGTCTAGTTCAAAATGAAGTAAAACTAAACGATATATTTTTTAGGCTTATTTAAGTGGCAAATTAGCAAGAAAAGTAAAAAAAAAAACACACAAAACTCAGGATACTAATCATCTCTGTAAGGAGGAGAAGGAAGAGGATGTGATTAGGGAGGTATCAATACATATAAGGCAGTGATTTTCAATCAGTATGCCATGAGAGGATCTTAGGTGTGTTGCGAACAATTTTTTTATTTGATTTCTTTTCTTTTCTTTTTTTTTTGAGACAGAGTCTCACTCTGTCGCCCTGAGTAGAGTGTTGTGAAGTCATAGCTCACAGCAATGTCAAACTTGTGGGCTTGAGAAATCCTCTTGTCTCAGCCTCTCAAGTATTTGGGACTACAGTTGAAAATTTTTAAAGATCATTAATTAAATTATTTTCAAAAGATATTCAAAGCACAGTGAGAATATTCTTTTCTTTTTTACTCCTTTTCTTTAATCAACATAATTTAAGTGTGTTGTGGAAATTTAACTATAAGTTCTAGTGTGCCATGAGATTTATAAAAGATTAAAAAACACTGATATTGGGCGGCACTTGTGGCCCAAGGAGTAGGGCACCAGCCCCATTTACTGGAGGTGGTGGGTTCAAACCCGGCCCCGGCCAAAACTGCAACAACAACAACAACAAAAAAAAATACTGATATAAAGGCTTCTATGATATTGCTAACATTCTATTTCTTGAGGTGGATGTTGGGTATATGATATTCATTTTATTATTTTTCTTTAAACTATATATATGTTAACTATATTATTTTTTCAATTATATATGTATCAAAAAAGAACAATGGTCCAATAGGTTGAAAAGGAGGCAGAGTAATAGAAAGAATTTTTCATACTGGAGGAGCATGGAGATGGTTGTGGACGGAAAGCAAAGAACAAGAATAAAGGTAAGAGAGAAAAGGTATGGTGAGGAGGCATATCTCAAGAGAAGTAAATTGTATTGCACTAACCTTGGGAAAATGTTGCTATTAATGACCCAGTATCCCATCCCCAAGTATAACCCAACACAAATGAATACATGTGTTCACCAAAAGATGTGTTCAAGGATGCCTATAGTAGAAATAAAGTTCTGACACACGCCACAACGTGGATGGAACTTGAAACATTATCCTAAGTGAAATAATACAGTCACAAAAGGACAAATCTTGTATGATTCTACTTACATGATGTATATTATATATTACATATTCTATGCCAAATTCATAGAAACAGAAAGTAGAAAAGAGGTTACCAGGCACTGAAATGAGAGGGGAATGCAAAGTTATTATTCAATGATATAGAGTCTCTATTTGTGATGATCAAAACTTTCTAGAAATGGACAGTGGTGATGACTGCACAACCTGGTTAGTATGATAAGTTTTGTTATGCATATTTCACCACAATTTGAAAATTAAATTAAAAAAAATATGCTTATAGCTGCACTAGACTTACTATCCCTAACTTGAAACAACCCTAATATCTATTATCAGTATAATAGATATAAATACATTGTGACACATTTACACAATGGAATAATATACAGCTTTGACAATCAGCAAAGTAAAACTACATACAATGTCATAGATAAATCTCACTGACATAAGGTTGAGTGAAAGAAGGCAGAGGAAAAAAATAACATATTGTACAACTCCATCTATATAAAGTTTAAAAGCCTGTAAAACGATTCTAGGATAGGTAAGGGGAGGGGTGTGACTAGAAAGGATCATTGGAAGAGGGCTTCTGTGATGCAAGTAATGAGTGAAAATTATCTGTAAGTATTTACCTTTGTCATCTCTTCTCTGGGCCAAACCTTCAAATTACTTTATTGTTTTTTTTTTTTTTCTCAGATTAAGATGAATGCACGAATGTTTGGGTTACATTGTTTTCAATTCTAGTGTAAAGTTCAAGTTGTAGTTGAGCACTTCATCCAGGGGACATGTTGAGCACCCTCACATTGTACACATTAGGTAAGATCCCACCAATCACCCTCCCTCATCCCCCTTCCCTCTTCCTTCTTTCCCTACCCCCTTGCTAGATTATACTTGTGTTTTTTCTTTTGTGTGGGCTTGAGCCTTTCACTCAGGGGGCATGCTAAACACCCTCACATTGTGTACATTAGGTGAGATCCCACCAATTGCCCTCCCTCTTCCCACCAGTCACCCTCCCATGCTCCACTTGTCCACCTCCCCTCCCCCTTGCTAGACTATATTTGTGTTTTATCTTTAGTGTGGCCATGTTGGTTTCACATTAGTATTGAGTAAATTAGATACTTTTTTCCATTCTTGAGATACTTTCCTAAGAAGAATGCATTTCAACTCCATCCAGGTAAACACAAAAGTCTTTTTCTTATGGCTGAATAGAACTCCATGGTATACATATACCACAGTTTGTTAATCCATTCATGGGTTTATGGGCACTTTGGTTGCTCTCATGTGTTGGCAATTGTGAATTGAGTTGCAATAAACATTCTGGTGCAAATGTTCTTGTGGTAAAAGGATTTTTTTGTTCTGCCGGTAATGTGATTGTGGGATCAAATTGAAGGTCTACTTTTAGTTCTTTGAGAATTCTACATACTTCTTTCCATAGAGGTTCACCAGAAATGCAAAGGTGTTCCCTTCTCTCCATATCCATACTACCATCTGCAGATTCGGGACTCTATGATGGGGTGGGCTAATCTCACTGAAGTTAGATGAAATCTCAGAGTGGTTTTGATTTGCATTTCTGTGATTATTAGGGATGAAGATCAAGTGGGTTTTATCCCATGGATGTAAAGTTGGTTCACCATATACAAATCCATAAATATAATCCACCACATAAATAAAATCAAAAACAAAGATCATATGACTCAATTGATGCAGAAAAGGCTTTTGACAAAATTCAGCATCATTTGCTGACAAGAACATTTAAGAAAATCGGCATAGGTTGGACATTTGTTAAACTGATAGAGGCCATCTACAACAAATCCACAGCTGGTATCATATGAGAATGGAGTAAAACTGAAAGCATTTCCACTTAGAACTCGAACTAGGCCCACTATTGCCACTGCTATTCAATATAGTGCTGGAAGTCCTAGCCATGGCAATCAGGCAAGAGAAGGGGATAAAAGGTATTCAAATGGGGACAGTGGAGGTCAAATACTTGCTCTTTGTGGATGACATGATCTTACACCTGGAAAAGTCCAAAGACTCAACTACAAAGCTCTTAGAAGTGATCAGGGAATCACTTGATTGAAAATCTCAGGATACAAAATCAATGCCCACAAATCAGTAGCCTTCATATATGCCAATAACAGTCAAGCTGAGAATAAAACCAAGACACAATACCCTTTATAGTAGCTCCAAAGAAGATGAAATACCTGGGAATATATATAACAAAGGATGTGCAGGATCTCTATAAAGAGAACTATGAAACCCTGAGAAAATAAATGGCAGATGTTAACAAATGGAAGAACATACCATGCTCTTGGCTGGAAATAATCATCATTAAAATGTCCATACTACCAAAGCCATCTATAGATCTAATGCAATCTGTACTCTCCATCAAAGTACCAATGTCATACTTTGAAGAACTTGCAAAAGTAGTACTTCGCTTCATATGGAACCAGAAAAATACCAAATAGCCAAAACAATTTTAAGAAATAAAAACAAATTTGGAGGCATCATGCTACCATACTTCAAGTTATACTACAAGTCTACAGTGATCAAACAGCATTGGCACAAAAATAGAGACATAGATCTATGGAATAGAATAGAGAACCTACAGGTGAACCCAGGTACATATCACCATCTGATCTTTGATAAACCAAACAAAAGTGTGCACTGGGGAAAATAATCCTTATTTAATAAATGGTGCTGGGAGAACTGGTTAGCCACATGTAGAAGACCAAACCTGGACTCACACCTCTCACCACTGACAAAAATTGATTCTTGCTGGACAAAAGATTTAAATTTAAGACATTAAACAAAAATTCCAGAAGAGAGTGTGAGGTAAAAAGCTTGACAAAATTGGCCTGGGAAAATATTTTATGAAGAACTCCCTTGGCAATTGCAGCAACACCAAAAATAAATAAATGGGACATGATGAAGCTAAAAAGGTTTTGCACAGCTAAGGATATCAAAACTAGACCAAACAGACAGCCTTCAGAATGTGAGACGATATTTGCATGCTATGAATATGATAAAGGGCTGATAACCAGAATCTACAGAGAACTCAAATTAATCAACAAGAAACGAGCAAACAACCCCATTTATAAGCGGCCAAAAGACTTGAACAGAAACTTCTCTGAAGATGACAGATAAATGGCCAATAAACACATGAAAAAACTATTCTTTATATGCCATGCTCTCCAGACTTTTCACAGTCCTGATCTTGTCTTCTTGCAAAGGCAGGGATCACATCACATCCAGCTTATTACACAGCCAACAGCTAGCTATTACGTATGCCTATCACCTAGCACAATGACTGGCCCAAAGAAGTTACTTACTCAAGAGATATTGAATGTGTGAAATAAGGAAAGAAAGAAGTTTGAGGTTATCATTCACAATTAGTAGAAGTCCATGATAATGAACAATAGAATAGATATTAATAAAACCAGGCTCAGAGAAAGTTTTTTTTTATTTCAAAATATTACATGGGTACAAATGTTTTGGTTACATGTATCGATTTTGTTATACTTGAATCAGGGTTATTAAGTGTGCCCATCACCCAGATATTTCTCATTGTACTCTTTAGGTAGGTTTTCACCCCCCTCCTCCTCCACCTTCTCCCTTGATTTCCACTAAGTTTTACTCCTCTCTGCACAAGTGTGTTCATCCATCAGTTCTAATTTAATAGCAAGCACAAGTGGTGCTTGTTTTTCTATTTTTTAGATAGGTTACATAGGATAATGGTCTTCAGTTCCATCCAAATTGTTGCAAAAGCCCTTAATTCTTCCTTCTCCATGGTTGAGTAGTATTCTATAGTGTGTGCATATGTGTGTGTGTGAGAGAGAGATATGTGTGTGTGTGTATATATATATGTATACACACACACATATATACATATATAAATATGTATATCACATTTTGTTAATACACTCATGAATTGATTGACATTTGGGTTCATTCCACACTCTTGCAATTGTAAAATGTGCTGCAATACACATTTGTGTGCAGATGTCTTTTTGATAAAATAACTTCTTTTCTTTGTGTAAATACCCAGTAGTGCGATTGTACTTACCCCTTCTATCACATTAGAATGCAACAAAAGAGTTCTTCATATTTTTCCTTTTTGCCTGATCTAAGATGGAGTTTAGGGGAAGAGAGAAAAGAGAATCATTTCTCCATCATCATCATCATCATTGTATCAAGGATTTACTGTTTTCTAGACTTTATTCAAAGTCCAGTAAGTAGATTATTTTATTTAATTCTCACAAAATCTCTGTGAGGCAAGTCCCATTAGTATTCTTCTCCCTAATATATGAGGAAAGTGGGACTTGTAGAAGCTTGATAACCAAGCTAACATCATAACAGTACAAATTAGGATTCCACACTAAGTTTGAGTCTTTGTTTTTAACTCAGAAACATGCTCTTAAACTTTTCCTTTCTAATCAACTAGAAGGCAGACACATCATTGTAGTTCCTCTATTCTTGGGGGACTGGCTCAGGGTCTATATTAGTTTACTAGGACTGCCAAAATAAAGTACCACAGTTTGGATGTCTTAAAAAGAAATTGATTTTCTAACAATTCTGGAGACTAGAAGTCTGAAACCAAGGTGCTACTAGGTTTAATTTCTTTTAAGATCTTTCTCCTTGGCTTATTAATGGCCACCTTCTGATATCTTCAGATAATCTTTCCTCTGTGTTTCTGTGTCCGAATTTCCTTTTCTTATAAAGATATCAGTCATAATGGATTAGCACTCACCCATATAACCTCATTTTACCCTAATTACCTCTTGAAAGGGCCTATGTTCAGATACAGTCACATTCTGAAGCACTGGGGGTTACAGCTTCAACATACAAACTTTGGGATGACACATTTCATAGTCCATAACAGGAGCCTTCATACTTGCTACAAGCAACTAGAAACTTGAGATAACACCATCAGGAATCTGGATAAAATTCAAGGATTTTGTGAACATAAATGGAAAGAGATCACATCTTTATTTTCACAAAACATCTAAATGACAATTAGCATTTCCTTCAAATATGAATGTAGCCAACAAACCACACTAGCATTAGATGTGTGTTAACTTTGTCATCAGTAGAAGTTACAGATATTTCCATACCACATTGGAGTTTTGAGGGCATCTCAAACATCATTTATGATCATCATTACATTGAAATTATGACAATTTACAGACCCAGTATGGAACTGGGTTAACACGTTAATAAAGAAACACTATCTCACTATATAACAAAGTTGTTTTGTAAATATTTTGATAGCTGTATTTCAGCATAATTGATTTCTTTTATAATCTTAAAAAATTCATTTTACACATTTAAAAACATTCTGAGAAGGAGGTTTAGGGTTTATAGTTTTCATTATATGTCAAAGGAGCTCACGACAGAAAAAAAATATTTGTCAACTTCTGTCTGATGGACCTGACCACAGATGGCAACCCAGTCAGAAATGAAACTAAGCCAATTCAGCCAATGCAAGATAAATAAACCATCAACATGTTGGGTTTAAAGTCCTTAATAACATGTCTAATTTGCTTATAATTTGAGATAAGACATCCCAACTATGTATATTATGCCTTTCAGAATACATAAAAACTAAGATATATTTTCTTTTACAAAGGCTCAATCAGGCTTCAACTGTGCCCTCTCTATCAGGCCCTAAATTGGGTGCTGCGTTCTCTCTGCTCACCTCAGCTTTAAAGTCTTTGGGTCCTGATTTGTTGCATTGGACAAATCAGGTAAGCATTACCCTTGAGGAATGCAATGACCTAGGATTTTTCTCAAGAAAATGATTATTACTTGAGAAGGAGAAGATGCTAAGAATAATATGCATGAGGGCCCCTTATAGATGTGGCATTACCAGTTTCCCAGCCCACACTCTAGCAATATTCTGCTATCTCCTTCCCAACCTTAAAGTTTCTAACCACTTTCATCTATCTCAGAACCCCTAGAAGATATATTTATGCTCTTAGTGTCTTGCTATCTGTGGAGCAGGGGTAGCTTCAGGTTTTGTGGTATCCTGAAGCTTATACACTTTGGGGGCCTTCTCTAAGAAAAAGGTTATAAAACTACAAATACAAAAGTGAACACAGGGCTTTGGAACAGACCTATGCAATTGAGTGTCCCTGCAGCTTAAGTACTTTGGGTGCAATTAGGACTATGGTATGACAGAAAGAATATAATATTTGAAGTTAGATTTGAAGCCCTAATCTATCACTTGCCAGCCAAGAATATTTGTATGGTCATAGAGGATATGAAAAGTGAAGGACCCTGGTAACTTGGGAGCACAGGAACCCAAGCAACCCCACAAAAACACTATCCTTAGAAGGTTGTTTTCAGAATCTAATCAGACAATTGATGTGCAGTGGCTTAATAAGCTAAAGAGTGCTAATAAAAATGTGAATTGTGCTTTATTACTCTTTAATGTATCTTCTTAAAGAGTTCTCTCACTTTGTAGCTCTTTGGCCACTAAGCAAAACCTCAGAAGTAAGATGGTGGTAGAAGCCATGGGCATTGTCCTTCTTCCATAGCTGGACCAGGATGAGCGTCAAAGTTATCATACTTTTTACTCTTTTCTTCTTGATTTGCATCCAGAATTGTCTCTATACCAATGAAATTTTGATTAAAAGCAAGTGAAATATGAAGATATAAATTATCATTCATAAAATTAGCATATAGGTGGGAGTATTACAGTTTTCTTGGAAAGCAATTTGAAATACTAAGTTAAAAGATGAACATGGACACTTTTCCTAAGGAAATAATTAGAGAGACCAGTGACTATTTCAGCACAGTTATTTATTATTCCAAATAATTTGAAACCTAAATGTATAATGACCAGTATTAGATGAATGAATAAATTTTAGTATATGAAAATAATTGTGGTGTATTCAAATAATGAACTAACATGCATTCATTAAAATATTAATAGTACCTTAAATATTCCTTTAAATGAATATATTTATAATGTAATATCATAAAAATTATGTGTTGAGTAAAACTAGGTTAAAAAATGGTAAAAGGTTAATACTAGTTACGTGTAGATATTGGCATTTGAGTAATTGTTACTTCTTCCTTATTCTTTTATGTGTTTTTCAATCTTTCTACAACAGACATATCATTATTATAATTATAAAAACATTCATTTGAAAAAATGAAAGAACTTAATCTGAAAATGTATATACCTATTGCACATAAGAAGCTTGGTTTCAGATGCATTTCATTACCAGTATCGGTTAATAAGAACAAGACTTTGCTGGCAAGTGCCGGGATCAGGTTTGCCAGAATTTTTAAGTCCTCTGTCTGAGGGCAGTAGACGGTAACAGCATAGTTTTACAAAGTGGTAAAAGAATGGGCAAATACAGTCTGATTCTACCAGCCTCTCTGCCTTTAAAATTGTATGCTATTTGTGTTAGTTGCTAGGGCTTAGTTGACAGATCAAGGAGCACCCTCCAGATCTTCAGATGGCTAGAACTTGGATGGTAATTTCAGTCCACAACAAATGGGAACTGCTGGTGCATAACGTCACTCAAAATATTAATTGCTGTATCTCCATAAAACTATGAAGAGAGGAAAGAAATTATAGGCTCTCCATAAGATAGTACATTTGTTTCATTCCGGAAAGCTCCTATCAGTATGCTCAAAGGGCAAAGCACATACAAGAGCAGACTTTCAATTAAGTCACTTACAAAAGACCATCAGGACCAAGGTCAGAGAATGACAGGTGGGTCAAAAGTTAAAGAAAAACATTGAATTGAAGGTTTCCACATAAGTACGATATAAGAAGGCCCTATAGATATAAAATACATATTTGCAAAGGCATGCTATACTGTTGTTCTACTTAGCAATTTTGGACCTTAAATGGCTCAGGACGCAATTTAAGTAAAAAATAGTTTTAAACATTTGGTAGCATAATGCTCAAAGTGTTCAATTTTGTCACTGAAAATTTCTTTAGAGATGAATTTTTCTTTTTAGGACTGAGTTGGTGCCAGTTTTTATAGGCAAAAAGAAAGAATGTTTCAGTAGTAGGGTATGAAAAATGTTTTCCAGATCTTAATAAGATGATTGGGTCTATATATAGGATACTTTTAAATGAATAAAAAGTGATGAAGTCATGGGATATGAGTTAAATTTAGAATACACGAATCTGAGATCTGAGGATCATGGCTCATATTTTTCCCCTGTCTTTAAATGAATTTAATGAAGAACTTTGAAATTTTCATATCTCCATCATTGGAAAGGCCTCAGAAAATATGCTTCATTATAGGAGGGTAACATCATCGTAGTCATATAATTAGAAAAAGGATAATAACAAGTCACATGGAATTGAGAGAAGACAGCAGTAACAAAAAATCATCTAAAAATTTATAACTGCTTGCTTTTAACTTAGAAAATACAATATTAGTAATGATTTGGCTTTATAAATTTGTTTAATGTTTTTAAGGACAATCTTTTTTATTTTGAGAATGTCATGATAGTTGCTAGAATTTGAGAAATATGTCACAAAGACTATGCTCTGTTATGCGGCTTATATGTAATGCAAAATTCAAGGGCATTTAAATACTGTAGAATCTCCATAACTGACCACCTCCAAAAGTTGACCTAATTTTCATAGACCAGACATGTACCACATGTATGTATCAGTACAGCAGACTTAGTTCCTTATGATGACCACCTCCATATATTGACCAGTTTGTTACAATCCCTTGGGTGATCAACTCACTGAAGTTCTACTGCATGGTCAGAGAAAGTTATAGGTCTTTTTGAAACTCTGTTACACACTTTATTTTTATTTTTTCATTTGTACAAATTCATGGGGAATATATGCAATTTTGTTATATGCCTAGATGGCACAGTGGTTACATCAGGGCTTTCAGGGCATCCATCACCCAAATAACATGCATTGTACCCATTAGGCAATTTCGTATCATCTACCCCTACTTCTGCCACCTCATTCTTCTAAGTCTCCATTGTCTGCCCTTCCACTCTGCATCCATGTGTACACTTTTTTGGCATCCACTTGTGAATGATTACATGTAATACTTTTCTTTCTGTGCCTGGTTTATTTGACTCAACATAATAATGTCCAGTTTCATCCATGTTGCTGCAAAAGACATGATTTCATTCCTTTTATGCCTCAATAGTATACAATTGTGTATATATAACACATTTTCTTTAGCCATTCATTTGTGGATGGACACTTAGTTTGATTCCATATTTTGCTGTTTTGAACAGTGCTGAAACAAACATATGAGGGCAGATATCTTTTTGATAAATTGATTATAAATTTAAAGAATGAATTATTAAAGAAAAATAGTCAAGTCTTATATAAATAGGAATGTTTATCATATATATTTTTTAAACTTTACATTTGGTATCTTGACATCTGCTGTTTTATCTTCTAAATTGGCTTTTATTAACTAGTTCATAAACTATTTCTACCATAGACAAATTGTAAGAGGAGTGAAAACTGTATGAAATGAGGAAATGGTCAGGCTAAATGATTTTCTGCTTAATCAAATGAGACTGTTTTTAGCCTTCATTGCAACTGTATAGTAAATCTTGATTGTGGATGTACTTCTAGGACTGTTCTCCACAAGGAATTTGAAAGTTGGAATTTTAAAACTCTGTAGACCACTCCTTTAAAGAAATCAATTGCAAAGCACTTGTGGATTTGGCCGAGGCCTTCTTTATCACTCAAGCAACTTATATGACATTAATTTTGAGTGTAACACTAATGCAAAGGCTGCGTTGTGTAACTATGTTATGTAGTAAAGAGATGAAGAATTTCTAGACACATTCCTTCTTTATCAGTGTCCATTCAATGCAATAAACATTTTTTGTGATGGTTAATTGTATGTATCAATTTAGACTAAGGGATGCCCAGATATCTGTAAAACATTACTATGGGTTTGCTTGTGCTTCTGAAAGAGATTACCATTTGAATCAGTAGATGTAGTAAAAAAAAAAAAAAAAAAGAAAGAAAGAAAAGAAAGAAACCCATTAGAGCAAAAGGCAGAGAAAGAGAAAATTCTCTTTCTTTCTTCTTGAACTGAGATGTCTATATTCTCCTGCTTTGTTCTCAGGCTTTTAGTGTAGACTGAATGATACTACAAGTTTTCCTTGTTCTTCAACTTGCAGATAGAGGATTATGGAACTTCTTAGCCTCCATAATCACATGATCCAATTACCATAATAAATTTTCGCTTATCTATCTATCCATATCCTATTGGTTCTACTTCTATTGAGAATTCAAACTAAAACAATTTGTTTGGGTACCTACCGTATGTGGAACAATGAAAGACTATGATGAATAAGACAAAGTCTCTACCCAAGTTTCACATAGTTCATGCTAGCCTACCACAACCCCAACCCAGATATGTAACCAAAACAAAATCTCACTTTTCTAATTATTGTCTTATTTCTTAATCTTCAACTTAATATGCCATATGACTCAAATCTCTGCTTATGGATAATTAGACTAAAAGTAGACACCTGACCTAGGCTGGGCCACCCAGTTAAATTTTCTCTGGAGCATAGGAATTCAGATTCTCTGTGTTGAATTCAAACAGAGATGGTAGGCACTTGAACAGAAAGGATATGTAAATCAGAATTAGAGTTAGCATCTTGGTAACTAAATCATAAGCACATTTAATTTGGTGTTCAGGTAGAGCTATGAACTATGAGTTTGTAGAGAAAGCTGATCTGTAAATAGAATCAGAAAAATGAAGTGACTGTCCAGAGGAAAAACAGATATAAATCCTGAGGCACCAAAGAGATAAGGGTGTGACAAGGCCTATAGTTTTCAGGTTCCAGTCCCCACAAGATTTAGTTCTTTATCTCCTAAACTTGAAGAGTTGGTGAGAGAAAACTGACTTAAGCAAACCCTCTGTTTGCTTAAGTCAGTTTGAGTGAGTTTCTAATTCTTTGAATCAATGAACCGCTGAGCAGTTCACAGCTAAGGCAGTTTTAAACACCTAAAAACTATTTTAAAGAATAAAAGTATTGGATCACTCTGAAATGGGTAGAGTTTTGGGGATTGCCTCGTGTTTCTTCAACAGATTTACCTCAGAGTGTGGTGGTTAAGAAAGGGCCTTGGATTTTAAAAATAATAATAAATCAAAAAAATAAAATTAAGTTTGAATTTCTCTGCCTAACTCTTAATCCTGGATTGTCTAGAATTAATCCCTTAATTAGTGACCTAACATTGTTTCCTACCAAGACATCCTGACTTCTCTAACCAGGCTATTCCCAAGAACAGCTATGTCTATTTATATCTACAGAGTTTTACTCACTTTTTCCCCACCACTTTCCTTCCATCTAAATCAAAATTTTCCCATCTTTTAAGAATACGGTCAAGCCCTACTTCTTGACCATTCCATATTGTGGGAAGCAGGCAGGTTGAATTCCTCATGGACCTTTCAACTCAGGGTAAAGTGCCCAGTCAGGGGAATATCTATGTGACTATCCATGTGTGTGGATTCAGCAGTACAGATGAGCTAAGTTAGGCAAGTTAAGATAGCTCAAAGGGACAAAATTTGTTTTCCCCCTTTCTCTTCTCCCTGCATATATTATCTGGCTGTTTCTGATATTCCATTACCCTATGTCCCTATTTACCCTTTACCCAACCTTCCCGGGGCTATAATCTCCCCTCTCTCATTTTTAACCTTGACTGCTAACTACTGACTGCTGTGCATTCTTCCATGGGTACTCTGTTATGGCACCCAATAAAAAGATTCCTGAGAAGCAGAACAGGTTGTTGCATTGTTTTCAGGCTGCCATCTGGCACATGAAACAATGTATGCCCTTCCAGGTTTCCAGATTTTATATACTAAGTTTGGTGTAAGTTTTGTAATCTCCCTAGCACCATCTCCCTTGATGATTACTGTCCCAGGTTGGGGTCCACTAGATTCCCAACACTGGATAACCTATTTCTCAAAAATTCCAGTAGTGGTGGTGATGATAATTATAACACAATGGCAATAAGTATAGACATCTCTTATTTGGGGACACTGTTTTAAGCTCTAGACATATATTACTTAACATGTAACAACTTTGCACCACTAATACAATTATTATTGCTACTTAACATATAAGGAAACTGAGACAGAGAAGGTGATGTACTTTGCCCACTAAGAGGTTAAGAAGTACCTAAGACTACACACATTAGATGTGATATAGTCTCATCTTTACATGCATTATTTCCTTTAAACCTTACAACACTATTAAGTAGATATTATTATCCCTATTTTGAATATGAGAAAATGGAAGCTTAGAGAAGTTAAAGACATTATTCAAGGTTATACAGAGAGTATGCAGCATGTGAAGATTAAACCTAAATTGAATGCCTACCATGTCTTAATTCCTAAGCCCTGGACTACTATAAAGGCCTGAGGATTTGGGCTACATGTTATCCTTTTGGACACGGTGCCCACAAAATAATTCAAAACAGGTACTAAATTGCTTGAAAGACATTTGTTGTAATAATTATCCTATCCTATAAGGAAATATTGGAATAAGTTTGCCAAAACAATAACTGGGGTTTGGGGGCTTACAATGAAAATGAAATTATGCCTTCCTTTGAAATCATAAAGCTCCTAAAAGTTAATTAGCTTTGTGTTAATATTTTGATGCATCTCTGCACTTCTTACTCTAACTGAAAATTATTATTATATCAGTTACTCTGCTACTCTGCCTGAGACAAAATGAGAAAGGATATCATAGCCCCAACATTACTTATCCTTTAAAGATTTTTAGCTTGATATTTTGCTGTTTGTCTCTTGGCTTATTTCAGCCAGGATAGAAGATGACAAATGATTATTGTGTGGGTGTTTTCTTTGCCTCATTTCCTTAGCAGTACAACTATATTTTATCTACCTATCAAGGGTTGAGAAACTTCAGCTTGGAATAGGAAGTAAACACAACCCATTTGTAATAAAAAGGAAACAGATCAAGTTATGCCTGACATCCAAGGAGCCCAAGAGAGTCTAGTCCCCACCAATCAGAACAAACTTTAATCTAGTTCTTGCTATAGCTCTTCCAAAGGAAGGTTTTGGGATAAATTTTTCTAAACTTTTTGTCCTGTTAATGAAGGATGGAGAATCCTTGTTGATATCAAGGGATTGGTGGAAATAGGAATGCATTGGTTCTCAGAGTTGAAAGAGAATTTGGCAATCATTTGTGTTTAAATATCTCCCACGATGTTCCTACCAACTGGTCATCACCCATGCTTAAAAGCTTCCCAGAGAACACTTGAATCCCAGAGTTGACTCATTGCATCCTTGGGTGGCTTTCAGCATATCAGAGAAAATATTTCTTCTGCTCCGGTTTCTCCATAGTAATAAAGGTCACCATAACTAACTTTTAGTATTATATTTATTAATATTTTATATTTATGTAAAATAATATCACAGTGTGTGATATTTAATAAGTATTTCCCACACATATAAAATTATGATAATAGGCATTGTTTATTGAGCCATTATGATAAAAGTTAATAATAAATATTAGTTATCTTATTATTATTGAGCACTTAGAGGAACTGTGAGGCATAATGCTAAAACTTACACACAGTAATAGTGACTCATAAAATTCTCACAATTATATTATGAGGCAGATGTTGTAATCTTTGTATTGCAGATTAGAAAATGGAAAATAAGAGAAATTAAATGTCTTACTCAGAGTCACCTGGCAAAATGTTAGAACCAAGTTTTTTTAAGTCCTAAGTTGGTGCTTCAAAAAACTAGTCTGTACCACTCCAAATCAAGATCCTAGTTCACTTTATGTAAACATTCATTTATAGCCTCAGATAGCTCTGTTTAGAAAACTTTACACAGTATTAGATAGATTAGCTGTATCTGTTTGCTTTTGTATGTGTGTCTGTTTAACAGTAGCCAAATACATTTGGAAAAAATCCCTAGCTTCATAGAAGCAGATATTTTGCCAATGCTTCTAGAAATAACTAAGGATGACTGTCCTCAGTTCCTGTCATATTGGCAAAACAAGAAAATGTCACAACTTTTATGGCCTCAGTGCCTATTCTTTGTTTCAGTGGAGTACACCCTGGATCCTTATCTTTCACTTTTTCTGTGCCACGAGGCAAATAAACATTGATTTGACATGAAGTGAACCCAATACATCCACACAGAGCGGCTTGTATTCTCCATGTTACAGAAGAGCGTGTAAAGGTAAAAGAAAATAAGAAAGTGAAATAAGAAAAAGTATCATATAAACATATGTTCAATTTCTGTGCTAGATTTTGAAGCTCTATTAAACATGAAGTGAATCCTTCTGAGGTCGTTTCAGGTATTCTTCTGGCATCTACTATCATAAGCTTGTCTCTGCAGGAATCGTTTATTTTAAATATCAATTCCACAAACCTCTAATCAATGTCTTAAGTCAATTTTTTAAAAAGTGATTGCTTATTGTACTACTAAGTTGGGCCTCATCTGTAAAGCTTATTTAATTATCTGCTGTGATTATTTACTTGCAAATACATGTGGCCTACTGAAAACATTACAAATTAAGGCAGCTTCTTGGCAATGAAATTGTTCTCTAAGAATCTTGCAGACACAAGAAAACTATCTTTTTGTCTGGATAGTACAGGAAAATTCCACCAACAGTCTCTTTAGACCTAAGGATTGAGTACAATATCCAAAAGTATCTTTCTATTCCCATTGTCTATTGCCTTAGTCACATTTCATATTTATAAAAAATTCTGGATTAGAAAATTACTACTAAAACATTTCATGCTCACAAGAATGGCTGTAATTTAAAAAATGGAAAATAACAAGTATTGGTGAGATTATGGAAAATTTGGAACCCTAGTGTGTTGCTGGTAGAAATATAAAAAGGTATAGTGACTATGGAAAACCATTTGATGGTTCCTCAAAAAGTTAAACATAGAATAACCACATCACCTAGCAATTTCACTGCTAGATATACACCCAAAAGAATTGAAAGGAGGGTCTTGAAGAGATATTTGTATACCTATGCTCATAGCAGCATTATTTTTTTTTTATTAAATCATAATTGTGTACATTGGTGCAATCATGGGGCACAATGTGCTGACATTATACACAATCTGAAATATTTTCATTGAACTATTTAACATAGCCTTCATGGCCTTTTAATCACTATATGAAGACATTTATATTCTACATTTAGTAATTTTCTCTTGTACCCTTGTAAGATGCACCGTAAGTGTGATCCCACCAATCACCC
>CAUYON010079282.1:0-20539 GCA_963573935.1 Arctocebus calabarensis
CCGGGCCCACCAAACAACAATGATGGCTGCAACCAAAACATGGCCAGGCGTTGTGGCGGGCACCTGTAGTCCCAGCTACTTGGGAGGCGGAGGCAAGAAACTCGCTTGAGCCCAGGAATTGGAGGTTGCTGTGAGCTGTGATGTCACAGCACTCTATCCAGGGTGACAGCTTGAGGCTCTGTCTCAAAAAAAAAAAAAAAAAAAAAGAAAAATTTTAAAGACCATTAATTAAATAAATTAAATTACCTTTGAAAGAAGTTTAAAGCACAGTAGGTATATAATTTTTGTTCTTGTACTTTTTTTTCTTTTTTGATCAACATAATTTCTGTGTGCTGTGAAAGTTTACCTAAGGTTCAAATGTGCTATGAGATTAAAAAAGCTTAAAAATAGTAGAGAGTTGGCTGGGCAAGATGGCTCCTGTCTATAATCTTGGCACTCTGGGAGGCCGAGGCGGGTGGGTTGCATGGGCTCAGGGGTTTGAGACCAGCCTGAGCAACATCGAGACCCCGTCTCTAAAAAAAATAGCCAGGCATTGTGGCAGGCACCTGTAGTCCCAGCTACTCCGGAGGCTGAGGCAAGAGAATCGCGTAAGCCTAAGAGTTTGAGGTTGCTATCAGCTATGACAACATGGCCCTCTACTGAGGGTGGCAAAATGAGACTGTCTCAAAAAAAAAAAAAAAAGAAAACACTGGACAGTTAAGAGAACTCTATATAATGCCATCCATAGTCTAGAACAGAGAGTTTATGCTAACAGTTGGACATGTGGAACAGCACTCCATGATTAGTAATTAGCTCTTTTGTTTATTCTAGTCATTGGGGTGTTAAATACCCTGAAGTTACTTCTTCTGGAACATTTGTGGTCTGAAAGCATTAAACTATTTCCCAAAGATACATAAATTGTAAATTGGGTTAAACTCCGATGTTGGAAAAAACAGAATCGTGATCTATTTATCGTTTTTACAGAACTCCTCAGTGAAGAGTTCCACATAACTTACAAGAGATTTTTATGAAGACTATTTATTAATTTCGCAGTAAGAGGAAATAGGCTTTACAAAGGCAAACTTGCAAAAAGGTAGTTAAGCACAAGTCTCTATGGAAGATCTGTGTCACGTGAGCTTGTAAAGGGAGTGGCAGAGAAGGCAGAGAATGAGGTGTGAATCCCAGTCACTCTTCATTAGTTCTGTGATACCAGCAAATTATGTTGACCTCACCAAGCCTAATTTCTGTGTTATTAAATGTGACTTTAGGTGGGTGCAGTGGCTCAGGCCTGTAATCCTAACACTTTAGGTGGCAGAGGCAGGAAGATCGCTTGAGGCTAGGAGTTCAAGACCAGCCTGTTCAAGACGAAGACCCACTTCAATCTTCTCGACAAAAAAAAAAAAAAAAAAAAGAAAAAGAAAAATTAGCCAGTGCATTGGGATGTGTGCCTATAATCCAGCTACTAGGGAGACTGAGGTGGGAGGATCACTTGAGACGAGGAGTTTGAGGTTGCTGTGAGCTGTGACAGCACCAGCTGTGACTAGCCCAGGTGACAGTGTGACACTCTGTCTCAAAAAAAAAAAAAGTAATTTTAATACCCAAGTTGTAGTTGGTGGCAAAGATTGAGTGAGGTCTTTTTTGAACTGTAAGACTTGATACATAAAACAGGGACCTCTCTTATCTTGGACAGGCAAGTTCAATTTCACAGATGTTTTTAATGTACATAAAAAATGGACTAGTTGATGGTGCTTTTAATTTAAAGCCCATTTGTAATTGGAATCCATTTACTTGAGAAATTGTTTTTTATAAAATGTCTGCTCAGAAAAAAGAATATAAATAATGAAAAACAAATTTTGTTTTTAATAGTATGCCTGGTTCAAGAGAAGTTCAAATACATCAGGATTCGGATCAGATCTCAGGGCTCCATGGGAATTCATGTCATTCTGAAGGTAATATTTTTATTCGAAGTAGTAGCACTTGAAAATAGGAATGGACATAAGAGTTTTATGTTAACTATTTTTAAAAAGCATGTAAAGCAAAGACGTTTTTTCCTTTGCTAATGTTGGATGATAGTTAAAAGCCACCGTTTATATATTGTGAATTTTATGTCAATGTTCAACTAATAAACACTGAGCTATTTTATTTGGTCAGGTTATTCTTTTTAAAGTAATAAATTAATTAGAGACTTCTTATTACTGATAAGTGGGAAAGGTAATGAGTTTTAGAGTCAGACATAATTTGGGTTGACTTCTGGTTACCTCACTTTCTGACTGAATGACTTTAGAAAAGTTACTCAACCCTTAGAATCACATTTTCTGATAGTTCCTTATTAGAGAAGTCTGCTCTCTACCATTTTTGAGAGTGTATTTAAAAAAAAAGTCACAAAATGGGCCTAACACTGTCTTCCTCACTGGACTGTTAAAAGTCGTAAATGAGGCTCGGCGCCTGTGGCTCAATGGGCTAAGGCGCCAGCCACGTACACCTGAGCTGGCGGGTTCGAATCCAGCCCGGGCCCGCCAAACAACAATGATGACGGCTGCAACCAAAAAATGGCCGGGCATTGTGGCGGGCGCCTGTAGTCCCAGCTACTTGGGAGGCGGAGGCAGAAGACTCGCTTGATCCCAGGAACTGGAGATTGCTGTGAGCTGTGACGCCACAGCACTCTATCCAGGGTGACAGCTTGAGGCTCTGTCTCAAAAAAAAAAAAAAAAAAAGTCGTAAATGAAAGAACATTAAATGCACAATACAGGCCGCTATTGCCTTTAATCCTAGCACTCTGGGAGGCCGAAGTGGGAGGATCACCTGAACTCAAGAGTTCAAGACCAGCCTGAGCAAGAGCTAGACTCAATCTTTACTAAAAATAGAAAAACAGTCGGCCAGGTGAGATGGCTCATGCCTGTAATCCTAGCAGGCAGGCTAAGGCAGGTGGATTGACTGAGCTCAGGAGTTTGAGATCAGCTTGAGCAAGAGTGAGACCCCGTCTCTAAAACTAGCTGGGCATTGTGGCAGGCACCAGTCATCCCAGCTACTTGGGAGACTGAGGCAAGAGGATCATTTGAGTCCAGGAATTTGAGGTTGCTGTGAATTATGATGCCATGGCACTCTAACCAGGGCAACTGAGAGTCTGTCTCAAAAAGAACAAAAAACAAAATACAGTTTATAAAATGTGATATTCAATTAATATTAATTCCTTTCCCAAAGTGACGAAAAGGGCATCTGAAACTCTTGAGTAATGAAGTGAGTATCTGTTGTCCACATAGCCTGAGAATTCATCTCTAACCAAAAAGAATCTTCTTGTGACCCTGGGTAATTCTCAGCACCCACAGGTCAGCTCCAGTGCTGCCAAGAAGACCATGTGTGGTTTTGCGTGTGGGTCTCAATTCCCCGCCTAGCTGTGGCTTCTTGTAGAGATTTAATAAGGTGGCTTCCTAGAGCAAAATGTGAAGACTGGCTTTATTTTACAGATGAAATTGAATATGAAAACCAAAAAAGGCTGGAAGAGGAAGAGGACTTGAATGTACTAACATTTGAAGATCTTCTTTGCTTTGCGTATCAAGTTGCCAAAGGAATGGAATTTCTAGAATTTAATTCAGTAAGCTCCTTTTAGAGGAAAAAAAAAACCCAAAATTTTAATTATGAAAAATATGTCCTTATATGTCTTTTTCTTGTTTATTTTAACTTGCATCCCTTCCAGTCTGTCTTTTACCCCGTTCATTGTTGGAGTTTCTAGTATCATAAAGGCCCAGAGGCCCAGGATCCCTTATTAGGTAATGGATTTCCCAGGCTATCCAATATCCCCGGAAGCTTCCAGGGCAGAAGGTCAAGATATGAGATGTTCAGCTATTGTGAGTGTCGCCTTGGGCAGCTGTTCCCGTTGCGCCCTGCATGTGGCCGTTTGACTCAGCTGAGCCACGGAGTGTGCTGTTTGCTGAGCTCGTCATCCCCCTGTCACTGTCACGCACAGAGCAGCAACCCCTCCTTTGTTGCTGATCCCAGATCCACTTGAGCCTGCCTCAAACCGTGGTCTCTAACCCAGTTTTGCATTCTTTCCTGCGGTTCTCTGTGATTTCAAATGTGTCATGACTAAAAGCAAGTCAAAGCACTCTGTGGCTACTTTGTTTCTTTTACTTTCTATTATTTCCTAAATCTCTTCCCCTTCTGTTTCTTCTTTTCTTTTTCATTTCTTTCTTTTTTTTCTTTTCTTTTCTTTTTTTTTTTTTTGAAGATGGGGTCTTGCCATGCTGCTCATGCTGGTCTCAAATTCCTGGCCTCAAACAAGCCTCCCACCTCAGCCTCCCCAGTAGCTGGGGTTCCAGGTGTGAGCCACTCCACCTGGCTTCTCCTATTTTCTCTATTCCCTCCCTCCATTCTCTTCCCTTTGCCTCTTCTCTCTTCTTTTCTCTCTGAATTTGGAGAGACTAATTTCCACTGCGTTTCTTTTATTTCTTTAAAAAATTAGTCTCAAAATATTTTCCCTACGTTTCAACTCCAAGGCACTTTCTCCGTTTAATCTTCCCTCTCTGCTATTTGGGTTACCCTTTCCCCAGGCTCCTCACCCTCCCTGTTCTTTGTCTATAGTCCACCCCTGGGATATGCACCCAGGATAGCGCTATGTCTTTATTGGTGCTGGAGAGCGGCGACTTAGATTGTCCAGCTGGGTTTAGAGCCCGTAGCTAAGGGGGAGGTTCAGACCACTCACAACTGGCCATCAGGGGGCACTGCTTCCCTCCTTCCAGCCCCTGGGCTTTTAATAATAGGCATTCTGAAGTTTCTTAGACCCCCTCCTCTTCTGTCTTCACTTTACACTTTCCCTCTGACTCATTCGTGCCTTTCCCTCCCTACTTCTCTGACTGTCCCTCAGTTTCCTTTGTAGGCTCTTGACTTCAGCAAACATTTGCAGAGCCTCGCTATGCGCCAAGCACTGGGGATAGAGTCAGTCCTGATATGACTCCTGGGCTCGAAGATCTTATGATTGACAAGAAAGAAAGAGATGAGTAAATGTGCAAATCAAGGATGACACTGCAGTGTGATAAATATTGTGACTGGGGGGATTCTGGCAACGCCAGGGAGGGGCCTGCACATCAGACCTGGTGGGGGTGGGGCATGGAGATGAGAAGAAACGGTTTTCCAAAGGAGTGCATGCTTGGGCTACGGAGACTTGTGAAAGAAAAGGAAACCAGCAGGAAACACGGGTTGGGATAGGGAACATGGAATCAGAAAGAGATTTTTTCTTTTTTTTTTTTTAGATAAAGGTAATGAGTTGGTCGTATTGAATGTGAAGTGGCTTGGGCAACTCAGTAGAGCTTAGTCTAGTAGCTTCTTAGACATGCCTTTCTGAAGCTCAAGAGAAATGTTTGGGTTGGAAATAGACATTTGGGTGAGGTAGTTGACCCCTGGGTGTGGATGAAATGGGCTGGGGAAGGTGTGGAAGGAGAGGACGCAGCCGGAGGGAGTGAGATCAGGTTCATGCACAGAGTCCCCGGTGGAAGCCGGAGCTTTCAGGGCAGCAGAAAGAGCACAGAGAGAGTTGTGTCAGGATTCACAGCAGGAAGGACGTGAAGGGGCAGGGCCTGGCCAATGGTGCCAGATACCACTGAGGGGACCGATCAAGCTGTGAGCGGCTGGGCGTCACACAGTCAGCACGGCCCTTGACCAGAGCAGTTTGGGCAGAGAAGCGGGAGGTGGAGGCAGGTTGCAGGGGCCTGGTGGGAAAGTGGTTGAAATGAAGTGGATGTGGAAGGAGCGAGCGCTAGAGGGGTTGTGGCATAGGACTTTGTTTTGCAGTGTTTGCTTTTATTTTTTAAAGATTGCAGAGAGCCCATTGGACCTTTTTCTTTTCAAGTCTTCCTTCATAGAGTTAATTTTCTTGCCAGGCTTTCTGGATCAGTGTCCCTACATCTCTCAGTTCAGGAACGCCTTCTAATTCCACCTTAGTCAACCTACCCAAACTCACTTTTGGTTCCTTTTCTGATTATTTCCTTTGCTCTGACTCCATTATATTCCTGAGGCTATTTCTCAGGCAGAAAAGACATTCTATTCTTCACACTCATAATAAAAGTGCTGGAAAATGGCCTTGGAAAATTGCTTTGGAGGCTTGCAGAGGGCTCTTGTTGTTGAGTCTCTTACTTATGCCTGGGTCAGTTTGATCTTCTCTGTAAGAACCACTCCTCTTTGGCTTCTGGGAATGCTCCAGGAGCTGCCCAAATTTCTACTGCCACCATAGCTGAAGAATTGAGCCACTGAGTTCACTTAGTTTATTAAACATCATGATGACTGATCACAGCCCAGGAAAGATAAGAGATCTTCCATCATCTATGCCTACTATTGAACTTGAAAGTAGAAGAAAGCTTACACTCTGGGGTAATGTACATCACAGTGAATAACACTGCCATCTCATTCTTTGTAGTGTGTTCACAGGGACCTGGCAGCCAGAAATGTGCTCGTCACCCACGGGAAGGTGGTGAAGATATGTGATTTCGGATTGGCTCGAGACATCATGAGTGATTCCAACTACGTTGTGAGGGGCAATGTGAGGCTGCTATTTCTGGCGTATTTTTTTATTGCTATTTTGTGTTTTTTCATTATCATGGCAAACACCTGCCCTTACTGTGGTGTGTTTTTGATTTACAGTTAACGATAAAAAACCCTCGCAGCAGTTTAGTTAGTTATGCTTTAAAAGATTTTTCTGCAGCTTTAGGGAATATTTCATCTACAATAAAAGTTGAACAAAAAAGCACCACAGTGCTCCTAGGCCCAGCTAGTCAGAACAGATCAATGAGGCCTCTTGGTGCAATCCTCACTTTAAAAACTCCCCAAATCAGGCAGAGTACAGTGGCTCACGCCTGTAATCCTAGCATTCTGGGAGGCTGAGGTGGGTGGATCACTTGAGCTCAGGAATTCGAGACCAACCTGAGCAAGAGCAAGACCCCATCTCTATTAAAAATAGAAAAATTAGCCAGGCATACTGGCTGGCACCTATATTCCCAGCTACTCAGAAGGCTGAGGCAGGAGGATCACTCTTGAGCCCAAGAGTTTGAGGTTGCTGTGAGCTATGACACCAGAGCACTCTACTGGGGCCAGAGTAGAGACTTTGTCTCAAAAAAAAAAAAAAAAAAATCCCCAAATCTCATTACTTGCACTTCTGTTCCCTTAGCTATAAAGTGACTATTGAGTTATATTTTCTATGATGTAAAAATCTAATAGTTATAATAAAGCATTTCTCAAAATGTACAACACATAAATTAAATATTAAATAAATATAAAATTTAAAAGGCACAATAGTTAAATTAAGGAATAGTTTGTCATCCCATTACAGTTACCACAGAGAGACCTAAAACACAAATGAATCTCCTCGCTAATAAAAAAACTAAGGACAGATGTGTTATTTACAAGAGACCTATTAGAAACACTCGACAAAATTATGCAGTTGAAAAAGTGTTTTGTTTTGTTTGTTTTTAAGAACTATGACACCTGTTCCTCCTGTTCCACTTCTTTTTGATTATTTATTTCCGGCATTTCCCTTTGCACTAGTGTCCCTACTGGTGAAATGATAATAAAATTAAGTGCTGATATAGTACTTACTGTGTGCTGAGCATTATTCTAGGTGCTTTATCTATGTTTATTCACTCATTCCTCAAAGTGCTTGCTTTATGAGTGAGGAAACTGCTGTGTTTACACAGAGTGTGGACTTGAACATGAATAGTCCGCGAACTCTGATTAGTGTTTTCCAGAAGAGTTATGCCCTTTCCTCAGCACTGATGTGGGAATAAACCAATAAAACCAACATGAAAGCACCTTGCTCAGGGTAAATGTCCAATAAATGTGCAAAATAAAATTAAAGTGTATTCCCAGTAGACTCAGATAATCATCTTAGTTGATTTAAGAGCTACTCCTCGGTCATTATGGCTGAAATCATAAATATGCCTGCTCACATGTGGCTGTGCAGTTTCTACCACACAAGCTGATCGTTTTTATGTGGGGAAGTAAATTCCATTTGGGACCACAATTAATTCCTTTAATTAATCAAATTAAGCAGATTATCTGGCTTGATTCAATAGCTCATCAGTTTGTATAGGATGCAAAAGAGGGTTTCTTTCTTAAGCTTTGATTTTTACTTGGCAGATTAAATGTGGGCTGTGAACCCTCAACCCATGAGAAAGAAAACACAAATGCTCTAGCCCAGTAACTACCATCTTGTGTATTCTTTCTTTCTTTTTTTTTTTTTTTTGAGACAGAACCTCAAGCTATCACCCTGGATAGAGTGCTGTGGCGTCCCAGCTCACAGCAACCTCTAACTCCTGGGCTCAAACGGGTCTCCTGCCTCCTCCTCCCAAGTAGCTGGGACTACAGGCGCCCGCCACAACACCCGGCTATTTTTTGGTTGTAGCTGCCATTGTTGTTTGGCAGGTCCAGGCTGGATTCGAACCCACCAGCTCTGGTGTACATGCCTGGTGCCTTAGCCCGTTGAGCCACAGGCACTGAGCCTTGTGTATTACTTCTAATCTGAGGCTACATTAAGTCACAAACCCCCTTTCATGCTGTTGGAAATGATGCTAGCCACAGAAGCCAGGCTGGTATCATTTCTGGACATGATGACGTGCTGTCTCCTCATGACATTTTGTGGATGGCATTTCCACTAAAGGTCTTCTGAGAAATGACTTCACAAAAGATCCCACCAATTCTGTTGTACCCCCTTACCTGCAAGCAGTTGACTGGCTACTCCTTAGTGAAAAGTGAGTACTGTTCACCTTACCAATGCCAAGCACAGGCTTTTGTTCAATATGAGTTGTAAAGAAATAAGTTTTGGTTTTTAGTCTACTATTTTTTTTATTTATTTTTGAGACACAGTGTCACTCCATGGCTCTGGGTAAAGTTCTGTGCTGTCATGATAGCTCACAGCACCTTGAACTCTTGGGCTCAAGCCTCTTGCCTGAGCCTTCTGCCACAGCACCCGGCTACTTTTCTATTCTTTTTATTAGAGATGGGGTCTCACTCTTGCTTAGGCTGCTCTCAAACTCCTGAACTCAGGCGATCCACCTGCTTCGTGCTCCCAGAGGTCTAGGGTTATGGGCATGAGCCACCATGCCTTGGCCGCTATTATTAGTGTAAATTCAAAAGTGGAAAACTTCCACTGGAGGAATGTGATTTTCTCAATTGGGCAGGAAGCGGGGCCTTAGGAAGATGACAGATTTTATCACCTAGTTCACAAGAGAAGGGATGGTTGTACGTGGCAAATTCACCATCTTCCCTCCTTTCGGGTTTCACACAGGCGCGTCTGCCTGTGAAATGGATGGCTCCGGAAAGCTTGTTTGAAGGGATCTACACAATTAAGAGTGATGTCTGGTCCTACGGAATATTACTCTGGGAAATCTTCTCACTTGGTATGTCCAGCAGCCTGCTGGCCTCTTTGGCTCTGAGCTTTGCACACCCTTTTCTCTCTGCACCACTCCCCCCACTCTGTCGCCTCCTGAGTCAGACAGTGGGTGACAGGCCGCCTCTGTTGGTCTTGAGCTGCAAGTGTCCCTTAATGTTTTTCTGCCGGTATCCGTAGATCTGTCTTCCTCACTGGTCTATAACTTGTCTGAGCACAGGAGTAGTGACCTACCCTCCACCCCCACTGGCATCCCTAGCACCAAGCAGTGTGTGGCATGTGGGAGTTCTCAATACCTGTTTGTTAATGGACTGAGTTGCACACAGGCAAGTGAAGAAATGGCTGAATGGCTCCACTTCTCTAATGTTTTTCTCAGGTGTGAATCCTTACCCTGGCATTCCGGTTGATGCTAACTTCTATAAACTCATTCAGAGTGGGTTTAAAATGGATCAGCCATTTTATGCTACAGAAGAAATGTAAGTTCCAACTAGACTGTCAATTGGTTCAAAGGGGAAATTTATAGCCTATCTCCAAATGTGTGACAAAAAAAGGTAAAAACTCCAGGGCTCAGCACCTGTAGCTCAGTGGTTGGGGCACTGGCCATGTGCACCAGGACTGATGGGTTCGAACCCGGCCTGGGGCCTGCTAAACAACAACAGCCAGATATCGTGGCGGGCACCTGTAGTCCCAGGTACTTGGGAGGCAGTGGCAAGAGAATCGCTTAAGCCCAAGAGTTTGAGGTTGCTGTGAGCTGTGACACCACAGCACTCTACCAACGGTGATATAATGAGACCTTTTATTAAAAACAAATGGTAAAAACTCCCTACAGGCAGCACCTGTGGCTCATCAAGTAGGGCGCCGGCCCCATATACCTAAGGTGGTGAGTTCAAACACAGCCTTGGCCAAACTGCAAAACAGAAAAGTAGCCAGGCATTGTGGCAGGCGCCTGTAGTCCCAGCTACTTGGGAGGCTGAGGCAAGAGAATCGCCTAAGCCCAGGAGTTGGAGGTTGCTGTGAGCTGTGTGACGCCACGGCACTCTACCGAGGGTGATAAAGTGAGACTCTGTCTCTACCAAAAAAAAAAAAGGTAAAAACTCCCTAATGCAAAATTCATCTAATTCCTCTTAAAAAAGAAAAGAAAATTTGTACTTTGTTTTGGGGATTTCTGAACAAAGCAGAATCTTTCCTACCCTTAGAACCCCCTACTTCCATATTTTTATTCCTTTGCTTGAAGGATCCATGAAGGTGATTAGACTCCAATCCCTACATCATATTTCTTTAAATGCATTTCTGTCCATCATCTGATTTCTCCTCTCTGATATGAGTTCAAATCTAGCAGAAGACTTGCCACAAAACAAACATGCCATAAATAAGTAGCTCTCAGGAAAAAACAGTGTTCACTTTATGGAGAATTGTCCATTTTGCTTCCTTCAGATTCCCTCATCTTGTTCCTTGTTCTGTTGCTTTTACAGATACTTTATAATGCAATCCTGCTGGGCTTTTGACTCTAGGAAACGGCCATCTTTCCCTAATCTGGCGTCATTTTTAGAATGTCAGCTGGCAGACGCAGAAGCGGCGGTACGTAGCAGCCAGGACTTTAAAAGCATATTATAAGGGAAACTAGTAATTTCAGACACTCATTGCTGACTTCCTAAGAACCAAAGGTGCCAAGTTGTCTTTCTCACCATATTGTCTTGGTTGCCCTTTAAAATTTGTATGGAATGAGACATATTTATTGATCAATGTTTTAGGGAAAAAAATACCTTCCCTGAAGCTTTTAGCCAATTGATTAATAAAATAAAAGCTCTTAAGTGTTCAATGCAAAGGACTAGACCGCTAAATAAAACCTAATCCCTGGCCTTCAGAAGCCACTGACCTTTTTAAATGTAATGTCATAGAATGGAACAAGCACTGACCTAGAGTCATGAAGGTTGAATATTAGCTCTTATATCAGCTCTACCTTCTGTAAACTATGTCTGTTATGGCAAGTCGCTTTACTTCCTGCAGCCTTGGTTTTCTCATCTATAAAATGGGTTGCTTTGGGAACTTGGAATTGCTAAAACTCTTGCCCCATCAACACCACCTGATGTTGTGCAGTAAGCCATCCCTAGATGAAGTGAACAAGGCCAGAACCTTGAATTCCCAATACTGAGTTTCAAATTTTAACTCCATCATTTACTTCTCATATGACTTGATTAGGCCACTCAACCTTTTTTGGAGGGGGTTGGAGTCTCAGTTTCCTTTTCTGAAATACGAGATTAATAAATCTTACTTTATGGAATTATAATACGGAGTAAATAAGATGATGTATGGGGAAAGACTTACCACATACTGGGTACTTAGTATTTACTCAATAAAATGTTAGTTAAATAAAAATCTGATTCTCTAAATGGATTGTCTTTCCGCTTTTCTAAATTGTTAAGAGTCTGTTTTCCACTCTGTATTCTCTTAGACCCGTGTGGATGGTGTGTGTACTTTCCTCGGGTTAGGAGTTTTTTAAAAATCACATATAGAAACTAAGTTATGGTCAGGAAAATTAGGGTAAAAGGTAGGGGGAAATAGAGAGCCCCTGGGGATGTATACATTATTGCGCAAATAGCTAGAAATAGTCAATTGTGCTGTAAGATAAACTGAAAGAGAAGTTCTAGGAAGAAACGAGAAATGAACTGGCGGAGCCAAAGAGAGGCTCGACTGATGCTGACTTGTTGGGTAGTTGGGTGTGGATTTGTTGAGCGAAGCTGTGAAGCGGGGGGAGTGTCTCAGCTATTGGAGAGGGGATGTGAGCAGGATACTTGAGAACACGCGAATCAAATAAAATAAAGGGTCAGACTTCAGAAAGTGAACTGGGGAGCCCTTGGCTTTGTTCAGGGCCACCTAGGTCTTGCTTTAAAGTCCTTTTTTATGACCCCATACCTACAGGATATTCAAATCCCTTTACCCCTAAGGTCTCAGGAACCTCCCCATGGATGATGATAGCTGGTTGTCAACAAGCAAATTAACAAGAAGTAGCAGATGTTAGTGAGGGCTGGTGGAAAGATGGAGTCTGTAATATGTGATAAACAGAATGCGTGATTCCTAAAACACAAATTCCTCACAAATCAGTAATAATAAAAACATGTACAGCCTTTTGTGTATGCACCGGGCAAAGGAAATAAGCAGGCTCTTAACAACGAAATGCAAATATCCATAAAATATGGGCAAACATGCTCAACTTTGCTGACAATGAAACCATTGTAGGCAAGGAGAAAAAATTTTTTGCTCATTGAAAGATTATTAATACCCACTATTGGAAAGGCTCTGGAGGAAATATACCCAGACACAGTAGGTAGGAATAGAAATAAGTACAGCCCTCTGTCACAGCCTAGACGGCCTGGCCATGTATGTCACAATTCAAGTGTGCCTCCCCTTTGATCTGGCAATTCCCTTTCCCCTGCATATCTCAAGGACAGAGTAGATCAGATGTGCACCTTCAGTTAGAATTACATAACCAGTCCACCAAAGGTTAATTACGGCACATCAATACTACAGACCCTACCGACCATGCAAAGCAACAATGTATGGCCATACTTAGCGAATAATGAAAATATGTAGCACATGTAACATATGAGCAATATAATAACAATATCGTGATAATTCAAAAATAAGGTTCTAGGCTAGGCGCCTGTGGCTCAGCGGGCTTAGGTGCCAGCCATGTAAACCTGAGCTGGCAGGTTCGAATCCAGCCTGGGCCTGCCAACCAACAATGACGGCTACAACCCAAACAAAAATAGCCGGGCGTTGTGTCGGGCGCCTGTAGTCCCAGCTACTTGGCAGGCAGAGGCAGGAGACTCACTTAAGCCCAGGAGTTGGAGGTTGCTGTGAGCTGTGATGCCACGGCACTCTACCCAGGGCGACAGCTTGAGGCTCTGTCTCAGAAAAACAAAAAACAAAAATAAGGTTCTAAAACAGGATATATAGCCTGAGCCTACAGACACAAAATTGTGTGTTCATAGCAAGCTATCTATAATGGTGGTTACTTCTGGTGATTTTTAGTGCTTGCTTCGGCAGCACATATACTACTGGTGATTTTTAGTTTTTATTTTGTATACCTTAAATTAACTTATATGAATATGTGTTAACTTCATAATCTATAAAAATAAAGTAAATCTATTTTAATTTTGGAAAAAAATTTAAAAGCGAATGAAACTCCCAAGTGAAAGGATCATTTCTTTGTATCTTATTTTTGTGTGTGTGGCCTTTCCCTTTTATGGTTTTTCTGCATGGCTTCAGGATTTCTAGGTGACATTTGCTATCTAAGAGTAGAATCAATAATGAAACAAACTATTTTACTATAAATTGATTTTTAATAATGTTATCAATATTTAAAAAGAGGACCAAAATTGTTTTGTCGACTAATACAGTAGAGTATTTTTATAATCTGTGTATAGCAAAGTAATAATTTATGCATGTACCCTGAGAACTTGTACATTATGTATCAATAAAAAATTTTTAAAGTATGGGCAGTGCCCATAACTCAATGGTTAGGGCACTGGCCACATATACCAAGGCTGGCGGGGTCAAACCCGGCTCAGGCCAGTTAAAACAACAATGACAAGTACAGCAAAAAAATAACCAGGGGATGTGGTGGGTGCCTGTAGTCCCAACTACTTGGGAGGCTGAGGCAAAAGAACTGCTTAAGCTCAAGAGTTTGAGGTTGCTGTGAGCTGTGACGCCACAGCACTCTACCAAGGGTGACATAGTGAGATTCTGCCTCTAAAAAAAAAAAAGAAAGAAAAGAAAAAGAAAAAAGTAATTACTTCTATAGAACAATCATTTTTATTTCAGTAACTTGCAAGATAGGCACATGACATGGCATGTCTTACCAAGATGGTAATCAGCGTCCTGTCTGTTTCTTATATTCAGATGTATCAGAACATGGATGGCCGTATCACAGAACGTGCTTCCTACCAAAACAGGCGACCTTTTAGCAGAGAGATGGATTCAAGGCCACCGTCTCCACCCAATCAGGTCGAAGATTCATAGACAAACAATTTAGTCTTATGGACTTCATCCCCCCACTTACCTTAAGCAGGCTGTAGATTACCAAAGCAAGATTAATTTCATCACTAAAAGAAAATATAGTATCAACTGCTGCTTTGCCAGATTTTTCTCTAGAAGCTGTCTGCATTGACTCTTGTTTTCAAAGGGACTTTTGTAAAATCAAATTATCCTGTATACAAGGCAGGAGGAGCTGATAGTGAACTTTACTGGAGCAGCTACCTATATCCAAAGGCCTTCTCAGGCTAGATTGAGTCAAAAAATGTACCTGAAGGATAGTATATTCTTGTAAATACATAAAACAAAAGCATTTTGCTCAGGAGAAGCTAATATGATTTTTAAAAAATCTATGTTTTAAAATAATATGTAACTTTTTCAGCTATTTAGTGATATATTTTATGAATGGAATAAAATTTCTACTATAGACATGTCTGTTATTGAATTATTTACATGGTAGATTTAGAGCAAGACTTAACTGGAGTTCACGAACCCACTGAAATCGGGCACCATGTTGTGTTTGTTTCTGTGTATTATTTCCTATTGAGGTGGCTCATTCTTTCATCAGATTCTTTGTTGTTGTTGTTTTTTGAGACACAGTCTCATTCTGTTGCCTTGGATAGAGTGTCATGGTGTCATCATAGCTCACAGCAACCTTAAACTCCTGGGTTCAAGTGATCCTCTTGCCTGAGCCTAGTTGGAACTATACGCATGCACCACTATGCCCAGATAGTTTTTTCTATTTTTAGTAGAGACAGGGTCTCACTCTTGCTCAGGCTGGTCTTGAACTCCTGAGCTCAAGCAAACCACCCACCTTGGCCTCCCAGAGTGCAAGGATTATAGGCGTGAGCCACCACGATCTGTCTCTTTCATCAGATTCTTAGAATCATCAGTGACTCCTGCTCCAGTTTGAGTACAACTTATGTTGAAGTCTGCCCTCCTCTGTAGCCCTACTGTCACTTGGTTTGCTCTCCATCCCCTTGATTTTTTGTAGCTAGCACCTTCCTTCCCAGGGGCTTATGAACTTGACTTAGCTTCCTGCCCTTACTCGCCACCCAGTTATGCCTTCTCTTTCCTTCTTCTTGACCTTCCTTCCATGCAGTGGTACTGGGGTCAGTCTGTCCAGGCTGGAATTCTCTTTCTGGCTATGTCACCTGGGGTAGGTAACTCAACTTCTTCAGCCTCAGTTTCCTTTTCTGGAAAATGAGACAATAATGACATCCCCCTTGTAGCATTGCTGGGAGAATTAGATGAATCAAATATGTAGCCTATAGAAACTTCAGGTTATAAATATAGAACATAGACATATATATATCACTCAGATCACCTAAGTGCGATCTAATGTTATTTTCACTTTCTTTTCTCGTTTTAATCCTTTGCCTTAGTCTGGGTCACCGTGAATTCACTTAGATCATGTGAATCCTTTCTTCACATAACTAACTCTTCCCCTAAACTCTCAACTATCTAATGTTTTCCCTAAGCCACTGTCAGATTCATCTTTCTAAGTTATTGATTTGCATATATCATTTGCCTGGAGAGCTTCCAGTGGCTTCCCAGGGCCTCGCAGCTAAAGCAAAACTTTCTCCATGGCATTCTGCGCCCACGTCAACCTGGGCCCTCAGCATTGCTCTGAGCTGGCCACAACACTGTTTTTCTACCCAAATGACCTACTCATGCTCAGTGGGTGCATCCTGAACATTCCCACATCCAGCTTCCTTTCCTTAACCCTCTCTTTCCCAGGGACACCAACTCCCTTCTCTTTTTCCTATTTAAGCCCTTGCTTCATGACTAAACTTGACTTGTAGGGCTACTGCTCATCCCCCAGCATCCCTGCAAGTCACGATAGACTTAAGCTCTATGTTCCCTTTCAAGTCTTTCAGTTTCCCCACCCATTGGTGATAGCTTCTCCCCACCCACATTGAAATCTTGTAAGGGATTCTTGTCTGTGTCATCCATTTGGCTTTTAACGTGGAATCTGCCCACTTTATCTTGTTGTTTACTTTTTAAGTAAATGTCCAGTCTTTTCAATTGAGTTTTTTAAGGGATGGGGTCTCACTATGTTGCCCAGGCTGGTCTTGAATTCCTGGGCTCAAGTGGCCCTCCAGTGTAGCTTGGACCCATACTACCCAGCTCTCAATTAGATTGTAAGAAGTTTGAGGCAGATAAGATTTATGCCAAGTTGTATCCTTAACTCCTGTTTGTGTATACAGTCAGTATAGTCAATAAGTATATCTATTCAATTACTTTTCTTAGCAACACTCAAGTAAAAGCAGAAAATATGTTTGATATTAAAAATTCAGGGCTGGCAGTACCTATGGCTCAGGGAATAGGGCGCCAGCCCCATATGCCGGAGGTGGCGGGTTTAAACCCAGCCCTGGCCAAAAACTGCAAAAAAAAAAAAAAAATTCAAATAGGCTCAGCACCTATAGCTCAGTGAGTAGAGTGCCAACCACATACACTGAGACTGGTAGGTTAGAGCCCAACTTGAGCCTACTAAACAACAATGTCAACTGCAAAAAAAAATAGCTGGGTGTTGTGACGGTGCCTGTACTCCCAGCTACCCAGGAGGCTGAGGCAAGAGAATCACTTAAGCCCAGGAATTTGAGGTTGCTGTGAGCTGTGATGCCACAGCACTTACTGAGAGTGACATAATGAGACTCTGTCTCAAAAAAAAAAAAAATTCAAATAGTTTTCTGTTTTTTCTTATAGAAGTAAGTTCCTTCTCTCCTTTATTTGCACAACCCCAATCCCAAAGTGCTTCTCTAGGAGAATTACTGATAAAGGTTGAGCCATATTTTCCCCATCTTCTTCTGTTTAAATATGTTTACATTACTCATGCATATTTACATACACACTTGTTTTTTACATAAATGGAATCATAGTGTCATACTGTCAAATATACCTTTTGTTCTTGTTTTTTTTTTGGAGATAGAGTGTCATTCTATTGTCTAGGTACAGTGCAGTGGCATCAGCCTAGCTCACTGCAACTTCCAACTCCTGGGCTCAAACGATCCTCCTGCCTCAGCCTCCCAAGTAGGTAGAACTATAGGCATCTGCCACTAATTTTTCTATTTTTCATAGAAACTGGGTCTTGCTCTTTCTCAAACACCTGCCATCAAGCAATCCTCCTACCTCGGCCTCCCGGCGTATTGGGCCTCCAGGGGTGAGCTGTCACCTTTTATTCACCAAATCTGCATATTTGTGAAGTCCTTGTTCTGTGCTAGGCATTGTGCTAAGAACTAGACATGAATTAATCTCATTTAATGTTCAAAAGTACCTTATGAAGTAGGTTAAAATTATACCAATGTTTTCCTGAGGAAATTCAAGCTTAGATTAATAACTTGAAGTCTTCAAGCCCTTGTTAACAGTTACTTTACGATTATTCTTGGCTGGGCATGGTGGCTCATGCCTGGGAGGCCGAGGCGGGTGGATTGCTTGAGCTCACAGATTCGAGAACAGCTTGAGCAAGAATGAGACCCTGTCTCTATTGAAAATAGAAAAACTGACCAAAAGGATCGCTTGAGACCAAGAGTTGGAGGTTGCTGTGAGCTATGACAGCACAGCACTCTACTGAGGGCAATAAAGTGAGACTGTCTCAAAAAAAAAGGATTACTCTTGGTTTCTATGGTTTCAAGTACTGTCCAAAAAGTATCCAGCTATGTACTATGAAAAATAGAGACATATGTGACTGGATACTTTTCGGACAGGTCTTGTACATTTTTTGTTAAATATCTGTTAAATATCCTCCGGCAGCACCTATGGCTCTGTGAGTGGGGTGCTGACCCCGTATACCAAAGGTGGAGGGTCAGCAGCCAAACTGCAACAACAACAACAAAATAAATAAATAATTTTAAAATATATATATTTTTATCCTGGTAAAAACCATATAACATAAAATTTACCACCTTAAATTTAAAAATACACACTTTAGTAATGTAAAGTATATCCACATTGTTGTGAATCAATCTCCAAAACTCTCATTTTTCAAATATGATGCCATTATCCATTAAACACTAAACTTCCCATTTTCCTCTTTCCCCTGTCCCTGGCAGCCACCATTCTACTTTCTGTTTCTATAGGTTGAGCAACTTTAGAGATCTCATACAGGTGCAATCATGTAATAGTTTTCCTTTTGAGTCTGGCTTATGTCGCTTTACATGATGTCTTTAAAGGTCATCCATGTTGTAGCATATGTCAGAATTTCCTTCCTTTGTAAGCCTCAGTAATATTCCATTGTATGTATAAAGCCACATTTTGTTCATACATCCATGGATGGACCCTTAGGTTGCTTCCACCTCTTGGCTGTTGTGAATAATGCTGCTATAAACAGGGGTGGTGTGCAAATATCTCTTTAAAATCCTGCTTTCAATTCTTCTGGGTGTGTACCCAGAAGTGGGATTATTGGATCATAGGTAGCTCTATTTTTAATTTTTTGTTGTACTTAGTATTTTTAAAGTCTCAGTTGCAATGAATGGTCATGTGTTTCTTTGGTTCGGGACATTACTTCTCTCTATTATAGGCAGTTTGGTGGGACTTCAGTCACATGGTTTTGTCTTCTAGCTAAAATGGGTCCTTAGCCCACACTAGGCTTATCAACTTCCTTTCTTTTCTCCCCCTTCCCTTCCCTTCTCTCGCTCCCTCCCCTCCCCCTCCCCCTCTTCCTCTCCCTTCCCTTTACTTCTTTCCTTCCTTTCTTTCCGCTGAGTCTCACTCTGTTGCTCTGGGTAGAGTGCCATGGCATCGTAGCTCACAGCAACCTCAAATTTTGGGGCTTGAGCGATCAATCCTCTTGTCTCAGCCTCCCCAGTGGCTGTGACTACATGTATGCACCACCAAGCATGGCTAGGTTTTCTATTTTTAGTAGAGGTGGATTCTTACTCTTGGTCAGGCTGGTCTCCAACTCCTGAGCTCAGGTGGTTCATCCACCTTGCCTCCCATGATGCTAGGATTACAGGTGTGAGCCACTGAGCCTGGATCAACTTCTTGTTCTGGAACTTTATACATTGGCTAGCTTCAGGCAAGGAGGGAAAAGGGAGTTGGAACTTAATGCACACAGTACCAGTCTCTGACAAGAGTGACACATAGATGCTCTAAGAGATGCTTTGGTCTCTTATCATTCCCAAGCCGTGGTATCTGGCTTTCCTATGGAGCCACACCATACCCTTTCATTGACTCCTCTTCTGATACAGTGAGCCCAGGTCTGCCTCTGTTGCTTACAACCCGAGAACCTTGATGAATACACCTGGATTGATTCTCCGACTCCACTGCAGAACTGAGAATCTCATCTGTGTTACTTTTTCTTCAACGTCCTGTTTTGGGCTGTCAATAGTCTTTCTAGCTTTGAATGCTAGTAATTTATTTTCATTTTTCACTTTTACATTCTTCTATTATAACTTGAGGAGGAAGTCGAGTCACAAGCATTTGGTAAGTACTCTTGAACTACGTGTGTCAAAATGTTTGTTCGTGATAATAGGGAAGAAAATAAATGTGAGTTAACATTTATAGGAATGCTCTACTTTTCCTTCTGCCAAAGTGCTTTTAGTTAAGACACATGCCCATTTTGAACTTGATTTCTCTGAGGGAACCAAAAAAAAAAAATATGTTTATACCTGACATCATCACTGGAGGACACCCCTTGCTGTGTGCAGTATTGAAGTTATCAAAGGAAAGATTTCCTTGAAAATGAATATTCTCTTATTTGTGAGTCTTATAAAAATAATGTCATAGTCTGTGTAGACTTCCAGATCCTACTTTTGAAAAGAAAATCACTATTATTATTCTAAGATTGATTAATGACATTGCATGGAGCTATAGTTTCTTCATGTCACTGATGTACCTTGTGAACCTACAGTTACCACTATTTATTCATTCTCACACTGATGACATTTAAATAGTTTTTTGGGTTGAACTGGGTAGTAGTTCACAGGTGTTCTTCATATTACTGTAGTTTATAACATACCTTTTTCATGTGCCAAATATGATATTTAAAAGACAACATTCTCTATGGAATGATGACATTTTTTTTTTTTTTTTTGTAGAGACAGAGTCTCACTTTATCGCCCTGGGTAGAGTGCTGTGGCGTCACACTGCTCACAGCAACCTCCAGCTCTTGGGCTTAAGCGATTCTCTTGCCTCAGCCTCCCGAGTAGCTGGGAC
>CAUYON010079283.1:0-24517 GCA_963573935.1 Arctocebus calabarensis
TGGCGGGCGCCTGTAGTCCCAGCTACTTGGGAGGCGGAGGCAAGAGACTCGCTTGAGCCCAGGAATTGGAGGTTGCTATGAGCTGTGATGCCAAAGCACTCTATCCAGGGTGACAGCTTGAGGCTCTGTCTCAAAAAAAAAAAAAAAAAACTTTAGTAAAATCAATATAATGATACACACATATTAAGTATGTATACATATATGCAGAAAATATATCTAGTTTGTTAAAGTGCAAGGTTTGTGATAGTCAATTTAAAATAAGACCAAGTTCACACCTATAATTTTATAGCACTCGGGGAGGCCGAAGTGGGTGGATTGCCTGAGCTCAGGAGGTTGAGATCAGCATGAGGAAGAGCAAGACCCTGTCTCTAAACAATAGCCAGGCTTTCTCTGTAATCCCAGCTACTTGGGAGACTGAGGCAAGAGCATTGCAGAAGCCTAAGAGTTTGAGGTTGCTGTGAGCTACAATGCCACAGCACTCTTCCAAGGGTGACAAAGTGACACTCCATCTCAAAAACGAACAAACAAATAAGAAAGTTGGGACAGACCATGGTAGCTCATGCCTATAATCTCAGCAGTTTGGGAGGCTGAGGCAAGAGAATAATTTGAGGTTAGAAGTTCAAGCCAACCTGGGCAACATGCAAGATCCCTATCTCTACACAAAATAAAAAAAAAAATCAGCCAGGTATGGTGGCACACACCTATAACCCTAATTACTCAGGAGGTTGAGGCAGGAGCATCACTTGGGCCTAGGATTTGAGGCTGCAGTGAGTTATGTTTATACCACTGTACTTTGGTCAGGAAGACACAGTGAGATATAGTCTCTAAAAAATAAAAAATCTAAAAAACAAAACAAAAAAATACACAAAAATAAGGAAGTTAAGTTTAGACTTATAACTCTTAAAAAAGTGGGAGGAAATGAGGAAGAAGTACTTTGTAAACTAAGTAAAGTTGCAAATAAAACATGTTTCCAGGAGTGAGGCAATCAGTTATAGTAAATAAAAAGTACAGCAAAATGAGAAAATTTTATTTATACAGCTACTTTTAATACTTACAATTAAAAGCAGTATTAACAAGCTACTCAGTATTTCTATGTGTTAGTATTATAATCTGTAAAATGGGAAGAATACCTTTCCTGCTAAAAGAATTAAGGATTAAATAAAAATTACATGCTAAAGTACCCGAAATCATAAACCACAATTTAAAGTTATCAATTTTATAAAAAGGGTAAATTGTCAGTAATACAAAGAACGTAAGATTTCAAATTTTTCAATTCTAGACTGTTTCACTAAAATAATTTATTTATAATTTCAAATTCTTGTTAACAGGGTGTTAAGTCAAATAAGTAAGAAATGGATATAATTTTTCTCAAAAAGTACAACTCTCTACATTTATGTTACTAACCTGATTAGAACCAGCATCAAAACTATCAGGAAGGAATTCCAGTTGGCGAATGGCTCGAACTTTAGTAGGCATCTGGATAATTCTCAAGAGCCGGGTAGCTTCTAGGCACCACAAATGCAGATGATTTGATTTGCCTCCGGCAGCTAGGATTCGGCCATCTCTACATAACAATAAGGTGAAAGAGTAAAACTACTTGAAATATTTACAGCAGTGCTATTCAACAGAACCTGTGACGACAGAAATGTTCCTTATCTATGCGTCCAGTATGGTTATCACTAACCACATGTGATTATTGAGCACTTGAAATGTGGCTAGTGCTACTGAGGACATTACTTTCAAATTCTATTTCATTTTTATCAATTTAAATAGTCACATGGTTGGCTCAAATTTATGGTTTATGTATTTTTTATCTATTGTGTTAAGGCCCCAGCTTAACAAACATTCATTTGATGACTTGGAGGTTTTCTGCATAACATTTATACCTTACAGTATAATCTCAAAGTCACTTACTCCTATCCAACTTTCTATATTTCACATGCAACTATACAGTATTGGTAGTGTACTGACACATGAACAACAGAACGGCAACATTTTTCTTGCAAAAAGAAAGCTAGTCAATGTTTATAAATAGGTACAAAAAGAATAAACTATTGACTTATAAGGCTATTGCTCATTTATTCAACAAGGACTTGTAAAGTGTCTATGATGAGCCAGATACTACTACAGAAGCCAGGGACAGAGTAGTGAACAAGTCAGGAGCCTGCACAAGTCAGGTAATCCGGCTCTTATGAGATTTTCAGTCCGGAGGGAGGCATATAAACAAAATAAATGCACTTGATCCCAACTGGTGATAAGTTCTATAGCGAACTAGAAAATAAGATGATGAAGGTGGAGACAGGAGGAAAATTTGCTACCTGAATGATGTGAGCAGACTAGTCATGGAATAATTTGGAAGAAGAATTCTATGCTGGTCAGTATTCCATACTGGTCAATACAGAAGTGTTCAAAAACAAAAAAGGTAAATATAAGGAAAAATAAAAAGCCACCCTCAAGCATGGCTGGAGTAGAGTAAGGGGTTAGGAAGTAGGATGAAGAAAGAAAGGGAAACCAGATGACAGAAGGCCTTAGGGGAGCCCGGGGGGTGTCCCACAGAGGGATGACAGAAGAGGGATAAACAGAAAAGTGACATGATCTAACTTCATGATTTATAAAGACTATCTGTGTGCACAGACCGACTTTAGGAAATAAGATTGAGAGCAGGGAGACCAAATAAGAAACTATCGTAATAGTCTGAAAGAAACTAGGGTAGCTTGGACTGTGGCCATACTCAGAAATGAACAGAAAAATTAACCAATTAAATAAATAGTGAAGCAGAATTGATGGGATTTACCTGATGACTTACAAGGAGAGGGTAAAAGAAGAGATTTCTTAGCTCTTTCTTCTGAAAAGGCCTAGAAACAGTGGTAAGCCCAGTCACAATGAGTTTCCCTAACATCCATATTAAGGTCTTGAAATACCACCTCCCACTAAAATGAACCCAGACTCTAGAGAAATGGCTGATTCCTGGCGGGGCAGGAAATGTACACGATAAAGGTGGGATACAAGGAAGCATGAAAACTATCATGGACAACTGTAATTGTAGAAAAAAGAGGATTCAAAGCCATGCTGAAGAGGATCCCACTGGTCAAAAATGCGAGAACTAGAGCATTACTACTAGTAATAAGTGCAATGTATTAAAACATGTCAGCTATGTTAAATCCATGAGTTTACAAAAATTAAAAAAAATTTCATTGGCCCCCTTTGAAAAATGCTAATAAACCAATATATTACTTTGAAAACTGGTTAAGAAAAAGGGACAAAATCAAGCATTTATCTTGCCTTTCCCTTAACAAACATAATTTAAAGTAACCAAAGGGTTGATGAGAAGAAATATCTTTCTGTAGGTTTCTAGTCAATAAATGAAGGAATGATAGTTAGAATAGCACCATTCTGCTAACTTCTAAGGTAATACTAGCTCAAGGCACTGGTCAGCAATGGTTATTAACACCACAAGAGGCCAGGGGTTCACACCTGTAATCCTGGGAGGCTGTGGAGGGAGGGAGGATCACTTGAGGTGGGGAGTTGGGATCAACCTGAGCAATTGCATGATCCTGTCTCTATAAAAAATAGAAAATTACAGCTCGGTGCCTGTGGCTCAGTGGGCTAGGGCGCCAGCCACATACACCTGAGCTGGTGGGTTCGAATCCAGCCCGGGTCCGCCAAACAACAATGACGGCTGCAGCCAAGAAATGCCCGGGCGTTGTGGCAGGCGCCTGTGGTCCCAGCTACTTGGGAGGCGGAGGCAGGAGACTTGCTTGGAATCAGAGGTTGCTGTGAGCTGTGATGCCAAAGCACTCTATCCAGGGTGACAGCTTGAGGCTCTGTCTCAAAAATAAATAAATAAATAAATAAATAGAAAATTACAAAAATACGTAGTTATAGTGGTGTGCACCAGCTATTTGGGAGGCTGAGCTAGACTCTGTCTCAAAAAACAAAACAAAACAAAACAATCCAACAAACAAAAATAACAAAAAAACAGCCAAGAAAAAAAAACTCATCCTAAGTGTTCTACATTGCTCCTGATAAATGTACATAAACCATCTATTATGGTTGTCCTTGAATCAGCCTCCAATTTTTAGGAAATACAGGTAGGCAGGTATAACCAGTGGAGAGGTAACGCACAGATGTCAGGGGAGCATATAAACACTGCCACACGAACACAAAGAGCAAAAGCCAGAATATGGAAAATGCTACAAGGGAAATAACCAGCTCTTTAACAAATAAACTACAAGGCAATTTGAACAACGACTAGATATAGGACAATATTAAAATACTACTTGTTAAAAATGTGATAACACTATGGTTATTTCAGTAAGTGATATAGGACAATATTAAAATACTACTTATTAAAAATGTGATAATAACATTATGGTTGTTTCTACTTTCAGAGACACACACTGAAATATCTGTGAATGAAATGACATGCTTAGGCTTTGTTTCCAAACAGTGCAGTGCAGAAGTAGGTAGTTATAGATCAAAACAGGAGTGAACATTAATTGACGATTATTGTAGCTGATGAGAGTTCTTAGAGAAATTTTCATTATTCTATTTTCTTCACACAAAATAAAGTAAAAAAATAGTCCGTAGACCATATCTAAATCTGAAGAAAACTTTTTCTCACATGACAAGAAGATACTGAATGAAAACGAAATGAAAATTTATTAATTTTTCCCCAGAAATTAAACTTTCCCAGTGTCTTACAATGCACATTACCTGGTTACGGCAAAAACTTTGTATAATATACTAGAGCTTTCAGGTGGAGCTGGCAACTGATATTTGCAAAAAAGTGTATCACATTCCCAAGCAAAGATGGAATTATCTTTAAAACAGCTGAGGATGGTATTACTTAATGGTAGAAAGAAAACCTAAAGAGGGATAGAAAAAGTTAGTTTTCACATAAAGTTCATATTATCCTCTTTAAATTTAAAATTACAAAAGTAGTCAATTTTTGTTTATCTAAATTATCTTAAACTGGAGAGAAATACAGTGAGGGATAATAGTGACATTTCATAAATTAATATAAACTAACAAGAAATAATAAATTTTCACAGAAAACTTAGGTAACTTTAATGACCAGGCACTTCAATGATTGGGTTAAGTCACAAAGTTCTAAATAATAATTTAAAGTTTTTTACATTACATAAAAGATTCACATGAAAATGAGATACCATTTTGAGTATCAAATCTGTTTCAAAAATAATGTCCACATATACAAATTATATATATGTATATGCACACTAACATATATTTATGAATTATATACTGATATCAATACTATGTTAAACAGTACTGATAGTGTTAAAAAATACTAAATGTTGGTGAAAGCAGAGGGAAAGGGCATTGTTGTACATTGTCACTGGAAGTAAAATTGGTTAAAAATACTGTACAACATATCTCAAGAGCCTTCAAATAAATGTCTCTCCCAAATTAGTCAGTTTACGTCTAAGAGTTAGTCCTTTGGGAATAACTGGCAAAGTATTTTAAGATAAATCATATATCGAGCATTCATTATAAAAGTAAAAAAAGTTGAAAATGCATATATTGATCACATTTTATTAGAGAGTCAGTTTCATTTAAGGGACAACTGTGAGAAATTGACAGCAAAGTTGAAAATGCCATCATTTATTCTAATTTCCATTTCTCTATTATATAAACACTAAATTGAAACTGACCAATATTTTCTCATAAAATCTTCAATGGCCTCAAATATAATTTTATATGTCATGTATACAAAACATACATATATCACACTATGTAACACATTGGTTGAAATAGTCTCTTCAGGATTAATGCCAGTAAGACACAATAAAAAATGCTAACTCATTATACATCAGGTGCTGATAGATCAGGCAAGTGCCCAATCCAGCTCCTCACTTTTGTCCTTGGCTTACTTTGTCAAAGATAATTTCTGACAGACCTTTTGCTAAGAGATTTACTGTGTTACGGAGATTTATAAGATGAAGGTCTTACAGAAGGAATTGGCAATGAATACATTTCAATCTATAATGAATACATTTAAAAAGTCTCAAAACTGATGTCAAAATGTGACTTAAGAAATTATAATTAGCAGCCATTTTTCTGGAAAAGTAATAAAGTTTATTCCCACTGGGAGAAGCAAAAGCTTAAAAGTTAATGAGCATCAACTGCTATTTTAGGGGAATAGCTTTGATAGATTATTGCCTACATGATTATTCATTACTAGATTTGTGATTTTAATTGCCAGATTTTAATGATTATGAAATTGTTCTTAATGAATCATGTCATTATTACTTAGACAGTGTCATCTCTTGGGAAACAAAAACCTCAGGAAAAACTTCAAAAACAAGATGTACTTATCAGGGTAGTCAGTTTCAAAAACGGGGTTGCAGTTTTTCCTTATAGGATATAAAAATCTTAAGCTTTCCAAGTTAGTTTTAGGAGACACATGAACTCTTTTCAAGGACTAAATGAGTTCAGGACAGACAGATGCAGTGGTTCACCTCAATATCCCAGATACTCAAGAGGCTGAGACAAGAGGGTTGCTTAAGACCAGGAGTTCAAGGCTGCAGTGAGCTATGATTATGCTACTGAACTCCAGCCTGGACTACAGAGATCCCATTTCAATGAATCAATAAAAATGTTTAAAAAAAGGAGTTCATACTAGCAAGTTAAGGTCAAATGTACAATTCGGTAAAAATTTAGTGAGCATCCTTTTTTTTTTTTTATTTTATTAATAGTGAGCATCCTTTAAGTTCAGTAACATACTATTTTCTGCTATCCATCAGAAAGCCTTTTCTGATACATACTGAACCACAGTAATCACAAATCTCAGGATTTTATTTCAAAATCCCTGACTAAAGGGTTGTATATCCTACCTGCAAGTATCAACAAAAGAGTCAAAATTTACTAATTTAAGGAGGTATAATTAGCTTATCTAAGAAGCAGTTATAGTGTAACAGAATGGCTTTGGAAAAGACAGTTTTGTATTCACACTGCAACTCTTTTTTAAACTATCTGACATAGGTCAAGTTACTTCACATTTCTAAACTTCAGTTTCTATGGAGGCGCCTGTGGCTCAGTGGGTGGGGTGACAGCCCCATACACCACGGGTGGCAGATTTAAATCCAGTCCCAGCTAAATTGCAACCACAAAAAAATTAAAAAAAATAGTCGGGTGTTGTGGTGGGCGCCTATAGTCCCAGCTACTTGGGACTCGCCTGAGCCCAGAAGTTGAGGTTGCTATGAGCTGTGTGATGCCATTGCACTCTACCAAAGGTGATAAAGTGAGACTCTGACTCTACAAAATAAACAAACAAACAAACAAACTTCAGTTTCTCCTCTTAAAAAATGGGAAAATAGCATTTGCCTTTTAGGATTATTTTAGCTTAAAAATAGGTTTATAGGAGGTACTCAACAACTGGTAACTATTACTATTAGTATTAATTACTGCTATTACTACATACAAAAATCAGTGGAAAGAAGTTAAGAGTGATAGATTCCTTAAAAACACCTTCAAAGAGCATAGTTCCTTATCTGAAACTCTTGGGGCCAGATGTATTTCAGAGTTTACAATTATTTCCAATTATAGAAAGATCATATGACACATACACTATAATATTAAGAACCTTTAAGGGACCTGGGGCAACACCCATACTCAAACATATTAATATTTCAGCCTCATGTCAATTTTGTTGCCAAATGAATTGATGTCAGATCACATTTTGCCAGTGAGTTAACACTTTTGGGTTTTTAAAACTGGTAATAGTAGACTATGCACCTATATTATGTAATTTAAAAGAAAAAGTTATCTCATAGCTTCCTAAGAACATATCTAATTGCACTGAGATAATCTTAGAGTTCTACAAAAACAATAATTATAATAGAAATAGCAGCAGCTATCACTCTACTAAGCACTTCCTATACAACCAGCATTATTCCAAGTGCTTTGCATTGATTATCATAGTCAACACTAAAACCAACCTGAATAGGTACTACAGATTGAGTATCCCCTATCTGAAATGGTTGGGGCCAAAAGTGTTTTGGATTATTTCAGAGTTTGAAATATTTAAATATGAAATCCAAAATGCTCAATGAGCATTTCCTTTGAGGATAATATTTAAGAATCATGCCAGTGCTCAAAAATTGAAATTTCAGGCCAGGCATTGTGGTTCAACCTGCAATCCTAGCACTGTGGGAGGCTAGGAGGTCAAGACTAGCTTGGGCAACACAGCGAGATTCTCAATCTCATCTCTACAAAAAAAAAAAAAAAAAGAAAAGAAAAAGAAAGAAAAAGCCACATATGGTCATGTATACCTGTTGCCCCAATTACTCAGGTGGCTGAGACAGGAGGATTGCTTGAGCCCAGGAGTTTGAGGTTACAGTGAGCTACAATCAAGCCCAGAATTTGGGATATTCAAGATACTATTTTCATCTTACACATAAGGTAAACAGCTTGTCTAAAATGTTTAACATGAATCTAATTAAGTTTTTAGACTTAATTTCTAGTTTACAAGAAATGCAGGGAGAGGAAAAACAAGTTAACAATGATGAAAAGACAAGACAAATCCAGAATGTGGGGCATTTGCCAAGACAATTGACCTGGTCTCAATGTTATAGAAAAAAAAGATTGAGAGATAGTTTTAAATTTTAAAAGTCATCATAAAATAAGCTCCCTTCCAAAAGACCCAAGAATGTTACTTCAAGGATCTCACGGATAATCAAAATAAATAAATACATTTCTATTTAAAATAAAGAATCAGGCTGGACATGTTGGCTTACAGAGGTAACCCTAGCACTCTGGGAGGAGGCTAAGGCAGAAGACTCCCTGGCGCTCAGGAGTTCAAGACTAGTCTGAGCAAGAGCAAGACAATAGAAAAAATTAAGGCATTATGGCGGCCACCTGTAGTCCCAGCTACTTGGGAGAAAGAGGCAGGAGGATCACTTGAGCCCAGGAGTTTGAAGCTACAGTTAGCTAGGCTGACATGATGGCACTCTAGCCTGGGCAAAAAGTGAGACTCTGTTTCAAAAAAACCCCAAAACGAACAAAAAACCATATATATAAAAATCAGAATTTGGAATAAAAATTAAGTGTAGTAAACATTGGTAAGAATTAACATTTTAAGATTATGTTACAGTTATTTCCTATTTTCAACAGCATAAGGCAGGAGTGGTAATCATGTGGCCACCTCTCATTTTTATACAGCCCAGGAGTGAAGAATGGTTTTCACATTTTTAAATGGTTACCATGGAGACAAAAGTGCCTCCATGTTGGATGCTAATCTGCCATGCTGACTTCTGATTTACCCCAGTCCAGGAATGCCTCCTGATTTCTACTTTATTTACTGTCCCTAGCAGAAGAACATGTAGTCACCATAAACTCTGCTCTAGATCAAAGCAACCTTAATGTTACCACACGAATTATAGTCTGACGGGCCCAGCTCTTTCCATGGTGTCACTTTGCTTATCAGGCATGATGTGCGTAGCATTCATGCCTATTCTGGAGGACTGCCTTTAACTCTTCCACAAACTTCACATATACCCCTTCCCTATGGCATATGAGCCCTGAGTCTGGGGAGTAACTGTGTAGAGATCTGTGTTGCTATTGCCCAAGACCACGCTTCTGCCTCTACGTTTCCCAATAAATCTGATTTATATGCCTTGTTCTTTGGTTTTTCTGCTGCTTCTGCTTTTGAGGGTTGCTTTGGGTATACAGCCCATTCATGCAATGTTTTTTCTTTTGTTGTTTTTGAGATGAGATTTGGCTATATTGTTCAAGTTGGTTTCAAACTCTTGGGCTTAAGGGATCCTCCTACCTCAGCCTCCTGAGTAGCTGGGATTACAGGCATGAACCATCACACCTGGCTTTAAATGGTTACATTTTAAATGAGTATATAATTTTGCACATGGCCTACAAAGTCAAAAATATTTATTATCTGGTCCTTCAAGAAAAAGTTTGCTGGCAATTTATAGACTCTGGTACTCCATTATTTTAGAATAAACCTATATGCATACATCACACCATACATACATTTTCTATGTTTAATTTTATTCCTATACTACTAACATTTGGAATCCTGTTTTTTAAACTAAAATGCCTAAATGACGAAGCAAGGTTAGCACTGGCAACTATCCAGTGTATACTTATTTTTATTTCACAGTACAAAGAACAGATGGTTTTTGTGTCAGTTTCATAACTCTGTTTCCATTGTGGGTTCAACTCCCAACACTCTCTTCTTTGGAATTTAAAATTCAAAATGTGAGTACCAAAGCAATTATAGAAAAAGAGTCCTACTAAGACATTTGGCTTAAATCCCTTATAAATAAGCTGGGTTTTATCTATTTTTAATTATTAAAGGCACATTAAAGAACTCTGGGATTCCACGAACATTATGAAATAAAATTTTGGTTGATGTATTGCTAGCTATACATATTAATAACCAAGGAATTAAAAACAATACTGCAGGCTTGGTGCCTGTAGCTCAACAGGCTAAGGCGCCAGCCACGTACACCTGAGCTGGCAGGTTCGAATCCAGCCCAGGCCCACCAAACAACAATGATGGCTGCAATCAAAAAATGGCCAGGCGTTGTGGCGGGCACCTGTAGTCCCAGCTACTTGGGAGGCAGAGGCAGGAGACTCACTTGAGCCCAGGAATTGGAGGTTGCTGTGAGCTGTGATGCCACGGCACTTTCTCCAGGGTGACAGCTTGAGGCTCTGTCTCAAAACAAAAAAAAAAAAAAATACTGCATGTATAATATAACCTAAAGTAAAATAATTAATCACAAGGAAAACTCAGATGTTCCTAAAAACTGTATTTAGCTAATTAAATAGAAAAAAATAATCAAATCTTACAAGCAAGAGAAATGTGTTTTTTAAAAAAGGATGGTATATTTATACAATTGAATTCTAATCAGCAATAAGAATGAACTACTGATAAATATAACATGTAAGAACATGGATGGATCTGACAAACATTATGCTGAGTGAAAAATGCCTGACATCAACTATTACCAAATAGTTCCTTTTACATCAAATTTTAGCATAGGCAACCTTAATATATGGTGGGAAAACTTCAGAGTATTGCTTAGCCAGGAAGGGACATAATAGAACTTTCTGGGACAATGGTCTGCACAGGTTACATAGGTGTATGCATTTGTCAAACTTAAATGAATACTTAAGACGTATATATTTCATTATAAATAATTTTTGTATCAACAAATATTGGAGCCTAGTCAATTAAATGCAGGGTTAAATATTCATGGAGAAGTAAGAACACTGATTTATCTGTGGTTTGTTTAAAACAGACACATACACACAAAGAACTAATAAATAGAAGAACAGAAAGATGGACTGATCCTAATAAAATAACTTATAAAGTACCAAAAAGATACTTTGTAGTATAGTAACATGTTAATGGTAGGAGAATCTAGATGGAGAGAGTACATTTGTTCACTGTGAAATTCTTACAAATCTGCTGTATGTTTGAAATTTTTCATAGCAACGTGTTAAAGGGTTAAAAAGTAAAGCAAAACTAATCAACTGAACAACTGTTACCTTACGAGAGTTGATATTAAACAGCTATAATTAAAGGATAAGTAAATAAAGCTCACTAAGTCATAAATTATAGCCAAAAGCAACATCATTAATTGTGTTGGCCACTTTGCTTTGCTTGTTGCTGAGTTACGAGAACACAGCTATGTGGGACACAGTGAATCATTATTCTTTTATCAGCCATAAATCCCGCTGACCAAGAAACCATCCCAAGAAGCACAACAAGCCAAGATGTACCCCCTCACTGACCTTTTGTATACCCACAGACTGGCGAATATTCAGCTTTCTTTTTCTCTGAAAGGTATCCAAGTCCCATAATTGTGCTGTATCAGAAGAAGTAGTGATGGCATATTTCCCCGACGCATGCACAGAGATCGAAAACACTGATGATTCATGTCCTCTCATCCAGCTAACAAGCTCCTTGGTGACTGAGGTGAAAACTAAAACTGTTACTCAGGTGAAATATCATATATCTGTAAGTATATTATATATAAACGGTATACATGAACTGATTCAATTGATGCTAGATATGATACATGAGGCACCTTTATTAATATCTACAAAAATCTGAAGTCTGTAGCTAGTTGACAAAGTGTAAAGTGGGACACATTAGTAACACACATCACAGAGATATCAGGAGATGAGGGTGACAAAGGGTTTGATGAAGAATAGGCTTTCAACAAATGCAACCAGTGTAACATGGTTTCTTGTACCCTCAATGAATCCCCAACAATAAAAAAGAAAAAAGAATAGGCTTTGGGCTTTCTGCACATAATTTTATGTAGAAAAGTGCCACGTGTGGCTGGTTACAGTGGCTCAAGCCTATAATCCTAGCACTTTGGAAGTCCGAGGGGGAACAATCGCTTGAGGCCAGGAGTTTGAGACTAGCCTGAGAAAGAGTGAGATCCCTGTCTCCCTAAAAATAGAAAAATTAGTCAGGCATAATTGCTTGGAAGACTGAGGCAGGACAGCTTGAGGCTACAGAGAGTTATGATGATGACACTGCACTCTAGCATACGAGACAAAGTGAGACCCTGCTTCGAAAAAACCCCAAAAAGTAAAGTACTCCATCTGGTCTGCGTTTTAGAGAGAACGCTGTAATAATCCAAGCAAATGATTAAGGAGGGCCTAAACTAAAAAAGCAGCCATGGAGACAAGAAAAAATTCAGGAGTTATGAAGAAGAAATAACAAAAAGCTTAGCAATCGAGTCAGTGTACTGAGATAAAGGAGGAGTTAGACTGCAGAGGTTCTGCTTTAGTTATATAAACTGATGGTAACACTATTAAGTGTGTAAGAAATACACAAGAAGAAACAGATTTACCAGGATGGAGAAAAGATAATACATTTGATTTTAAAAATTGATTGAGATGCTTACGTGTGTAACCAGAGAAAATAGTTTAATAGGAAAAACATCAGAAACTATTCATGATAATGAACATTGGATGGTAAAATCATAGGTTATTTTTATTTTCTCTTTGCACTTTTCTATATGTTTTCAAGTTTTCAATGGTAAGCATATTTTACTTTTATCATCAGAACTTTTCCTACAGAAAGACTGAATTGAGGACAAGTCAAAAAGCAAAATATAAACCTTCAAAACATTAAGATACAAAGTAGGTCAAAACTGAAGCTAGAGGGAACAGACAAATCCCTTAGGGAAACAGTAGTGATTTCCAAACACCAGACTAAAATCTGGCATCAGTTAACGATCTGTGTTTCGTTGCTCTTCAGTGAAATGAGAAAAATAACAATACTATAGTAAGTTTTTCATAAAGTCAAATTTAAAGTACTATCCTCTAATCTAGTATCATATCCCTTCAAATTTATGTTGGGGAAAAAATTCCTTGTCTTATGAAATTATATATATTTTTTCAATGTCAATTGGCAAAATTAAAGGCTGACAAACCATGTAGGTTCCTCTACTTTTTAAATCTGATAGATTCCAGAAGAGACGACTAAGAAGCAGCTAAAAGATAGGAGGAGAAACGAGAGAAGTAATGGAGAGAAAGATTCTTAAAGACTTACAGGCTTTATTAAAGGTACTAGTAAGTAGGATGAAAGGTATGAAGGGGATTTAAAGAACAGGGAGTTACTAAAGGCCTTGGAGATGGAAGTCACAGTAAGATGGGTCAGGGAGCAAGAGTCAGAATTCAACAACGGATGCTGCGAGGAAGCAGGATTTGGCAGAGAAAGTCAAGAAAGGGAGGTGGCGAGTGAGCTAGGGAAGTAGAGACAGCATCTGGGGAAAGGGCTTCAGTGGGGGGGCCAATAAGACAGAAAAGGCTGGAGATAAGGAAGTAAGAAGAGGAGAATGGTGCACTCAAAGGAATGCAATCACAGGTGAATATAAAGACTTCGTCTTGCGTGGTGCCTGTGGCTCAGCAAGTAGGGCGCGGGCCCCATACACCAAGGGCTGTGGGTTCAAAACCGCCCCGGCCGAACTGCATCAAAAAATAGCCGGGCGTCGTGGCGGGTGGATGTAGTCCCAGCTACTCGGGAGGCTGAGGCAAGAGAATCGCCTAAGCCCACGAGTTGGAGGTTGCTGTGAGCTGTGATGCCAGAGCACTCTACCGAGGATGATAAAGTGAGACTCTGTCTCTACAAAAAAAAAAAAAAAAAAAAAGACTTTGTCTTTCAGAAATTTTGTCATAGCACTATTTGTAATACCAAAGATTGAAAACAGTTTACAAGTCCAACAATAGAAAACAGGTTAAATAATTATGGGATTGTAAACATCTATACAGTGGAATTTAGGTATTGGTTTTATATTTACCATATGAATTTTTAATGAGGTAAAAATGATTCCACAAAACAATATGGACAGAATATTATTAGAATATTTTTAAAAGTATATATGTAGGAAACAGACTGGAAAGATAAATCCCCATCATGAAAACACCAACTGTGTCTCTGGACTTTACTGACGGCCACCTTTTCTTCTGTATAAGTAGAACAAGAGTGCAATACAGTGATAAAGAGCAGGGACTTCGCAGCCAGACACCTAGTCTTGAATCCTGCCTCCATTGCTCATAAACTGGGGGACCTTGGTCAAGTTACCTTTGTGCCTCAATTTCCTCACTGGCGTAATGGGGATAATAACAGTGTCCGTTGCCATGGGTTATTATGATGAGTAACATTAATCAATATGCATAAAGTCATACAACAGTCCCTAGCAAAGAGTAAACCCCATATAAGTATTAACTGTCAGTATTATTACAATTATTTATATATCTTTCTAAATATTACAAAACATTGATTACTTAACAAGAAAAAACATAGTTGTGAAACCTCTTTAAGAGGCTTAATCTACAGAATTCTACATTCTCAATTAAAAAAAAATAACATGGGGCGGCACCTGTGGCTCAGCGAGTAGGGCGCCAGTCCCATATGCCGAAGGTGGCGGGTACAAACCCAGCCTTGGCCGAACTACAAAACAGAAAAATAGCTGGGCATTGTGGCGGGCGCCTGTAGTCCCAGCTACTCGGGAGGCTGAGGCAAGAGAATCGCCTAAGCCCAGGAGTTGGAGGTTGCTGTGAGCTGTGTGATGCCATGGCACTCTACCAAAGGTGATAAAGTGAGACTCTGTCTCTACAAAAAAAAAAAAAACATGGTATAGAATGAATAGGTTATATATTTTTTAAGTGTCACTGTACCTGTATAGTAAGGAATTTGGCCTTTAAAGTAAAGTCTGACCTCTACTAGGCTTCTGGGAAGTGACCTCTAAACCCCTAGACTTTCTCAAGTGATAGGAGTCTATTCCTGGTGGGTCCCTCATATCATACCAGATAGGTTTTGCTAGGAAGACTCAGGGTGGGAGAAAGCTACATCAGAAAAACCAACAAGATTAGAAGGTTGGGGGCTCTGGGTAAGACACTATCAGCCTAACCTCTCAGGAAAAGAGAAGGTCTGGAAATTGACCTTCAACCAAGAAGGGCAGTAATTCAAGCAACTATGCTTATGTAATAGTGTCTTAATGACAGTTCTTCAACCATGTGAGCAGTAATTCAAGCAACTTGAATTGACCTTCAAGCATGTGGGCAGTAATTCAAGCAACTATGCTTATGTAGTAGTGTCTCAATTAAAGTTCTTTACACTGAAGGTTGGGTGAACTTCGACATACGTTTTGCAAACTGCCACACTCTGATGCTGTGGGGGTGGGGGAGGGGTTTACCTGGAAGGGCAACACTTCCCTTTGGGAAGCCTCCCAGATTCCACCCTATGTGTCTCTTCCTTTGGCTAGTTCTAATTTGTGTTCTTTCACTATATTAAAACTGTAATCATAAGTATAATTGTTTTCTGAGTTCTATGAGTTGTTCTAATGAATTATCAAATACGAGGATAGTTGGGGAACCCTGATATAACCAGATCTCAAGCAAGGATGGTTCTGGGATGCCTGAGCTTGCAGCTGGTATCTTTTTTTTTTTTTTTTTTCCAGTAGCGTGCCATGGTGTCACAGCTCATAGCAACCTCCAGCTCTTGGGCTTAGGCAATTCTCTTGCCTCAGCCTCCCAAGTAGCTGGAACTACAGGCGCCTGCCACAATGCCCGGCTATTTTTTTGTTGCAGTTTGGCCTGGGCTGGGTTCAAACCCACCACCCTCGGTATATGGGGCCAGCACCCTACTCACTGAGCCACAGGTGCTGCCTGCAGCCGGTATCTTAAGTAAGGATAGTCATGCAGACTGTACCCTCAAACTGAATAGCCTGGCGAACTCCTTATAGATTTTCAGTCTGTATTTTACTCTACTTCAAGAGACAAATAGGAGAACATCTTACCTGTATCAAAACACTTAATAGAATGATCAGCTAACGCCACAAGGAATTCGGATTTTCTACGAAGATTAAAGGCCAGAGCTGTGCAAGCTTGTCCTGTTCGCTGAGCAAGATTAAACCTATTAAGAAACCATTGTATTAGTATCAGAATTTCTTCTACCAATCATAAATTTCATGTTGGAAAAGTCCTTATAGATGCAAAAATGAAACCTAGAAAAATTAGCTACCATGTATTAGGCCAAAAATAGATCACAAAGGGTACTCACACAGAATGGGAAGCCACTGTAAGTTTTCAGGAGAGTAGAATCACAAACAGGTATGTGTTTTAGGAAAATGATGTTGGCAGAAATTAATGGAGGGACAAGGAAGAAAAGGAGATCATTAAGAAAGCTACTACAGACAGGGCATGGTGGCTCATGCCTGTAATGCTAGCACTTTGGCAGGCCAGGCGTTCAAGACCAGCCTGAGCAAGAGAGAAACCCCATTTCTACAAAAAATAGAAAACTCAGCCAGCAATCATGGCTTGAGCCCAAGAATTTAAGGTTGCAGTTGAGCTATGAGCTATGATGATGCTATAGCACTCTAGCCTGGAAGACAGAGTGAGATTCTGTCTTAAAAGAGAAAAAAAGCTACTACAAAGAATCTCAACTAGAGATACAGGTGCAAATCAGAAAAAAACAAATAGGAGGGGTTTCAGAATTTAAGGAGAAAGAGATTTGGTATGCATTAAACACAGAGTGAAGAAGATAATAAGGTATTGCTCATGTGTAAAAGAAGATGATTAAATAAAATAATACAAGTTAAGTGCTTAACAGAGTACTTGGCACCTAGCTAACTAGAGTTTAATTTGTAAAAAGTTAAGCTTTGGGGCTAGGCATAATGGCTTGTGCCTATAATCCCAGCACTTTGGAAGACTGAAGTGGGAGGATTACCTGAGCCCAAGAGTTTGACACCTGCCTAAACAACAAAGGGAAACCCTGTCTTTATTTTGTTGTTTATTTATTTATTTATTTATTTATTTATTTTTTGCAGCTTTTGGCGGGGCTGGGTTTGAACCCGCATATGGGGCCAGCGCCCTACTTCTTTGAGCCACAGGCACCACCCGGGGAAACCCTGTCTTTAGAAAAAAAAATAAAAAGAATTAGCTGGGTGTGGTGGCACATACCTGTAGTCCCATCTACTCAGGAGGCTGAGGCAAGAGGATTACTTGACCCCAGGAGTTGGTGGTTGCAGTGAGCTATGATGATGCCACTTTACTCTAGCCTGGGTGACAGAGCAAGATCTTGTCTCAAAAAATAAATTAATCAGTTAAGCTTCTGAGCTTAAGCAAAAGAAGGACAAGTCTGGAGATAGGAAAAGTCTGGTTTTAAACATGTTGATTTTAAGGTCCTTGTAAAATATTTAGAGCCATGCTGCCCAAAAGGTAATGTGGGTCACATGTGTAACTTAACATTTTCTAGGAACCACATTAAAAAAAAAAGGTGAAATTAATCTTAACATACTTTATTAACTATTATCATTTCATAACATTCAACATTTAATCAATATAAAACCATTGAGATATTTTACATTTTTTAAATATTCTCTTTTTATATTAAGACTCTTTTAATTTTATACTTGCAATATACCTCAATTTGGACTTGTCACCTTTCAAACACTCAAGAACCACATGTAGCTAGTGGCTAGAAAAGATTTCTAGTAGGTAAGAGAAGCAGATCAACAGTGTTTACAGGCTCAGCGCCTGTGGCTCAACGGGCTAAGGCACCAGCCACGTACACCTGAGCTGGCGGGTTCGAACCCATACTAGGCCTGCCAAACAACAATGACGGCTGCAACCAAAAAATGGCTGGGCGTTGTGGCGGGCGCCTTAGTCCCAGCTACTTGGGAGGTGGAGGCAAGAGACTCGCTTGAGCCCAGGAATTGGAGGTTGCTGTGAGCTGTGATGTCACAGCAGTCTATCCAGGGCGACAGCTTGAGGCTCTGTCTCAAAAAAACAAAAAAACCGTGTTTACAGCAGCCAAGACTGAGGCTTCGTGGTGATGCGATTATGAAAGAGGACTTGCAATATGGAAGGAAGCTGACCAAGGACAGACGCCTGGGAAGCACAACGTTAAAGGTGCAGGCATTGAAAGAAGAGTTGACAAAACAAGGGGGGTGGGGTGGGGACCGATCAGAGAGAAAACAGAGCAGAGTGAAGCCAAACAAGAAGAATTTCAGGGGGCAGAGACAAGAGGATTTAGTTCTTTAGTAAAATCGGTTTTGAAAAGAGATCTCAGGAGAGGGCAAGGTTTGGGAGAGCCCAGAGAGTGAGCCTGGTAATAAAGTCTGAAGTCAAGTCTTAGCTCTGCCACTTGCTGCTCAGCTGTGAATGTTTCTAGTGAAGGGTAGCAGATCATGCCAACCAAAATATGCCACTTTGAGCTGAAATCAACTGAAAAGAAGCAGATATAAGAAAAGCTTTCTGTCTTCCCCTTATTTGTCTAAAAGTTCACTTAAGTTTGCATAAACTCTCAAAGGTGTCCCTCCTCCCCTCTCTGCCAGAAAGGACAAAGGCTGGTCAAGCAAGAGGACTTGCATCATCCAGGAGATGGCACCGGAGAAATCTACATAATTAGCTTTCACCTACTATTAGTTTCCCATACATTTGCTTTCCCACAGCATACTGCCCATAAAGACTCAAGGTCCTTTCCTCTGTCTTGTCACCTGTTATCTTCTTGTTGAAGATACCATATAAACCAGAATCTAAGCCACTTCTTTGAGTTACTAATTTCTGAGTACTCTCATGTGGAATGATACAAATTAATAATTTGTTTGTTTTCCCCCTTATTAATGTGTCTTTTGTTACAAGGACTCCAGTTGAGAAGAGTAGAGGGAAAATTATTTTTTGTCCCCTACAACAGATATCAAAAATGGACAATGGACTAAATAGAGAGGAACATCCTGGTGCAAAATTGCTATAGAAAATAGGGATTAGCATTGAAGAAATTAAGATCACCAATTTTTATGAATAGGATAACAAAGAGGTATGAGTGGTTGATATATGTGAAGGCTGTGACAGGGGAGGAGGAAGGGAAGCTTTAAGGTGTCTATTTTCTCATAAATTAGGAGGGTTGGCAGTCAGGATAAGAGTAGGTTCAGCCCAAGAAGACAAGAAAATTAGTAAAGGTTTGTAATACTTGGTGGAGAATGGGAAAAACAAAGTGCTAAGAATCCCTGACACTGGAATCAATTAACAATTATTTCTTCTTATTTAGGAGTACAGCAGACATAGCTGTAAAGATTTAAGTCTGGGAATTGGCAAAGTAGGCTACTGCAAGAACAAAGAATTGGGAACATTACTTCTTTGGTAAAGAAGAAAAAACAATGATTAAGCAATTTCTACCTAATAAATCACAGGTAAGTAAATCATGTATGATCTCTTCTTTTCCTGGACTACTCGAGAATAAATTACCAAGACCATGTTTCCTACAAACAAGAAAACTTTCCTGTATAACCACAGTATGACCATCAGAATCAAGAAACTACATTTATATATTATCACCATTTAATTTCAAAAGCCCACATTTTGCCAGTTATCCCAACAATGCCCTCTACAGCAAAAGAAACAGTCCAGGTACATGACTGTGTCTTGTCTCTTTAAACTCCCTTATTCTGGAAGTTCAGTCTTTATCCAACTTTCATGACTTAACCCTTGTGAAGAACACAGGACAGTTTTGTTATTGAATGTCCTTAATTTAGCTTTGTCTGATCATTCCACCAATTATATTCAAGCTATATATCTTGGTAGGAATAACACAGAAATGACACAGTGTTCTTTTCACTTCATCCTATTACATGGCACCAAATTTTGATACATTCTGCTATTGGTTCTATTAACTTTAGTCATTTTATTACAGTAGTGTTACCAAGCTTCTTCACTGTATTACTACTCTTTTTTTCTTTTATAATTAATAAGTACTCTGTATGGAGATACTTTGTAACTATGCAATATCCCATTCCTCATTAAACCATTTATTTGTCTGATCAAAAAATGACCTCATGGATTTCAATTTTATTCAATGAAGTATGACCCATCTATCATTATTTATTCGTTTAAAAATCATTACTCAAATTATCTCCAATATGGCTGGAAGAATGAAACTCCTTTAAGCAGGCATCTATGTCTTTTTGACATATCCCCATTATTCTTTGAACAATCCCTTCTTTCTGGCTACAAAATGTTATAGGCTCAATCCTGTACTTTCCCTGACCCCATTATGAAACTGGCCATTTTAGATCCCAGAATTCTTTCAGTAGAAAGTAGTTATTTAGAAAACAAAAAGCTGGATACCAGCTATATGCATTGCTATTGGCGTGTTGTTGCTCCCAGGCCTTCACTGGACACAGCTAGGGAATACATGTACATGTATTTTTATATACCTTGGTTTATTTCTATACCTTCAAAACCAGTAGTTCACACTGATATATTCAGTTCCAAACTAGCATCACAGTGTTCATTTTGGTGATCAAACCTCCTGTATTAAACTGACTTCCCGCCACCCCATCTTCCATGTAGACTCTTGCTGGGCCGCTGTAGCTCTCTCTCCCTCCCTCTCACTAGCCTCATTTTTTGGACCTTGATGAAACCAACCTAACTGCTTTTGGAGTAAATTGTTCCACAAGGGAGGAAAAGAGGAATAATGAAAATCAATTCTTCAAAATTCTTAGATCTACTACAGTGTAACAATAATGTACAAAAGAAATTGTTCTCTTTCTAAATTGCCTAATGAAGTAACAGAATGAAGTGATGAATGGGCAGTAAAAATCTACTAAAGATGCTTTAAATCTTTAAAAGGAAGCCATGTTGTCTATCCTTTCCCACTTTCTTCCCTCAGCACTTATGGTAGTGTTCACAAAGTATCTAAAATATAGAACTTAATAAATCTTTCTGAATGAATAATGAATAGTAGGTACTAAAATACTCAGTGAATTAACAACTTGTAAATAAAGTAAATATTAAAAGTAACTGCTTACCTATTTCCATATAAGTCAAAAACATAAACATTTCCTTGATGGTCCCCAGCAATTAAGGAATCACCCGAGCCATCAAAAGCCACATTCAAAAACCGCAAAACTTTTGGATAGTAATCGGATGTGTTGTGAATAATGTTCACTATAATTCTGTTAAAGAAAAAAATAACAAACATTAATTCTACATTAAGCTGGGCAAAGTAGCTCATACCTATAATCCTAGGACTCTGGCAGGTCAAGGTGGAGGGATCCCTTGAACTCAGGAGTTCAAGACCAGGCTGAGAAGAATGAGATTCTGTCTCTAATAAAAATAGAAAGATTAGCTGGGCACTGTAGCAAGTAGTCCCAGCTACTCAGAAGACTGAGGCAGGAAGATCACTTGAACCCAAGAGTTTGAGGTTGTTATGAGCTAGGCTGATGCCACAGCACTGTAGCCCGGGAACAGAGTGGGACTCTGTCGGGGGGCCAGGGAGAGGATGTTCCAAAGTATATTAAGTGTGCTTGAGTTTTACTTTCATTTCTAATATATGTACTATAATATCCTGGCAGCTAAGCTCCATAAGGACAGGACCAGCATCTGACCTACAACACCCGGAAGGCATTCAAAACATGCCTGCTAAATGAATGCATTAAGAAGTCATTCTTTAAAACCCACATTAATCATACCTCTATTCAAAAGATTAAGAAAGGATGTTTATTTCTCAATATTATTCTATAGAATATATATAATGAATTAAAAGCTAAATGAAAATGAAAACATTCCGGGGGCAGCGCCTGTGGCTCAGCGAGTAGGGCGCCAGCCCCACGTGCCGAAGGTGGAGGGTTCAAACCCAGCCTGGGCCGAATTGCAAAACAAAAAAATAGCCGGGTGTTGTGGCAGGCACCTGTAGTCCCAGCTACTCCGGAGGCTGAGGCAAGAGAATCGCCTAAGCGCAGGAGTTGGAGGTTGCTTTGAGCTGTGTGATGCCACGACACTTTACCGAGGGCAATAAAGTGAGACTCTGTCTCTACAAAAAAAAAAAAAAAGAAAAGAAAAGAAAATGAAAACATTCTAATCTTAGGTTCTAAATAACTGATACGTACAGATACATGATTAAAAAAGAAAAAATGCAAAGGAAAAGAAAAACCTACATATAGGGGGAAAAAGATGAACATAGCCAAATATATATATATTTTTGAAACATAGTCTCACTTTGTCACCTTTGGTAGAGTGCCGTAGCATCACGGCTCACAGCAACCTCAAACTCTTGGACTCAAGTGATCCTCTTGCCTCAACTTCTCAAGTACCTCAGTCTACAGGTGCCCGCCACAATGCCTACCTAGTTTTTCTATTTTTCAGTAGAGACAGGGTACCACTCCTGCTCCTACTGGTCTTGAACTCCTGACCCTAGGCAATCTACCTGTCTTAGCCTCCCAGAGTGAACCTGGCCAAATATTAATAGCAATTGTCTGCATGTTATAGGAATATAGCCTTTTCCCCTTCTTTCTACTTTTCTGTATTTTATATATGTTCTTTAATGATCATGTACTACGTTAATAAGAGGAAAGACAAACTTTATTAAGAATACAAAACTATATTTGTCTAAGATTACTATTTTTTGAGAGAAAGATCATATACCAAATATCTGTTGAAAGAAAAATATTTTATAAAATTTGTATCACAAAATAACTCCTTAAACTCCTTAAAATAAGTAGATCGGCCAGGTGGGGTGAATCATGCCTATAATTCTAGAACTCTGAGAGGTCAAGGTAGGAGAATCTCTTGAGCTCAAGAGTTCAAGACCACCCCAAACAAGAGTAAGACCCTGTCTCTACTAAAAATATTAAAAGTATCCAACCATTGTAGTCTCAGCTACTCTAGAGGCTGACGCAGAGGATCAGTTGACCAGAAGAGTTTACAGTTGCTGTGAATTAGGCTGATGACAGGGGCCCCTGGTGACAGAGCAAGACTCTGTTTAAAAAAAAAAAAGTGTGTACATTTTGGTCCATATAAATCCCATTCTTTATTGCAACAATAATTTTTAATCATGAAAATTTTGTTTATATTTTGTGAATTGAGGTGGTTTTTTTTTTTTAAGACATTGTCTCACTATGTTGCCTTCGGTAGAGTGAGGTAGCATCATAGCTCACAGCAACCTCAAACTCTCATACTTAAGCGATTTTCTTGCCTCAGCCTCCCGAGTAGCTGGGACTACAGGCGCCCACCACAACGCCCAGCTATTTTTTTGTTGCAGTTGTCATTGTTGTGTTTTAGCAGGCCTGGGCTGGGTTTGAACCCACCAGCCCCAGTGTATATGGCTGGCACCCTAACCACTGAGATATGGGCGCAAAGCCTGATTTTTGGATTTTAATATAGAAAGCATCTATCTTTGTCACTATAATGTTAATAAAGCATGTTAAATGGAACTAAATGGATTAAACATTTTCTCCACATTTATCCAAAAATAAGGCTTTTTTCTACATTAATGGTTATAGCAAAATTCTTACGAATTATTTAGTCTTGTTTTTGTCTAGTCCCAAAGGAATTAAAACTCCAAAAACATACTGAAATGACATGAAAGAATATCAAAATGTCCCTGGCAACTAAATTTGAACACAGCAAAAATGACTTTTCCTTCTACTCTTTTTTCTACTAACATTTCTTATGCATTGTTCAAAATATGGAAAATATAGAAATGCATTAAGAAATACATATTTGATTATAATCCTAACATCTAGATGTAATCACAATTAAGAACAACATTCCATCCCTCTGATTTTCCATATAAATCACATACAAACCTATACTACTTATTAGAGCAACTTCTTTTTTTTTTGTACAGACAGAGTCTCACTTATCGCCCTCAGTAGTGTGCCGTGGCATCACACAGCTCACAGCAACCTCTAACTCCTGGGCTTAGGCCATTCTCTTGTCTCAGCCTCCCGAGTAGCTGGGACTACAGGCACCTGCCACAACACCCAGCTATTTTTCTGTTTTGTAGTTCAGCAGAGGCCGGGTTTGAATCTTCCACCTTCAGTATATGGGGCTGGTGCCCTACTCACTGAGCCACAGTCACTGCCCTAGAGCAACTTCTTAATTGCCCACAGGTTGCCTGACAAGAGTTCCTCAGTTCTTAAACATAATAAGAATATCAAATATTTACTGACCACCAAATGTGTTAGACCACCCTGTCTGGTAAGCCTGGTTATCTTACAGTCTTAGTGAT
>CAUYON010079284.1:0-10853 GCA_963573935.1 Arctocebus calabarensis
TTTTTTTTGAGACAGAGCCTCAAGCTGTCACCCTGGATAGAGTGCTGTGACATCACAGCTCACAGCAACCTCCAACTCCTGGGCTCAAGCGAGTCTCCTACCTCCGCTTCCCAAGTAGCTGGGACTACAGGCGCCCGCCACAATGCCCGGCCATTTTTTGGTTGTAGCTGCCATTGTTGTTTGGCGGGCCTGGGCTGGATTCGAACCCGCCAGCTCAGGTGTACGTGGCTGGCGCCTTAGCCCGTTGAGCCACAGGTGCCGAGCCAGTGATTCATTTTCTTATCTACACCTCCCATCTTAACTCCCAACATGAGCTCCCTATTGCAGCCATTTCCACCTTGCACCTCAATGGCAGAGTCCCAGTGCTAGGAGCAGCTTTGGTTTTGTCCCCAGCATCTGTCCTCTCTTTCCAGTGGCAGCTCCCCCTTTCCATAGAGTACTCCTCCATCACTCTATCTGGTCTTGGAGCACTTCAACCTTCCTGTCAACCAGGTGGTCCCAAGACCTGAGTGAGGCCAGTTATGCCCTGGATTGGGCCAAGGGCTGGACACGTGATACAATCAGTCCTTCCCTGGAATGTTCTGAATTTTCCCCTTTAGTCATAAACTGAAAGTATCCAACTCTGGAGTTTCTAATGACTGGTGGTGGAACCTGAGAAACTGAGGCCCTGGGGCGGCGCCTGTGGCTCAGTGAGTAGGGCGCCAGCCCCATGTACCGAGGGTGGCGGGTTCAAACCCAGCCCTGGCCAGACTGCAAACAAACCCTCCCCCCCAAAAATAGCATAGTGTTGTGGCAGGCTCCTGTGGTCCCAGCTACTCGGGAGGCTGAGGCAAGAGAATCGCCTAAGCCCAGGAGTTGAGGATGCTGTGAGCTGTGTGATGCCACAGCACTCTACCGAGGGTGATAAAGACTGTCTCTACAAAAAAAGAAAAAGGAAATTGAGGCCCTGAAGCAGTTCGCTGAGATCAGCCCCTCAGCCTTTCTCTGTCTGGCTTATATGAGACAATACATCCCCTCCTCTTTAATTATTATCAGAGTAATACAGAACATGGTAGTAAATCAAATATAGGTTGAACATTCCTTATCAAAAATGCTCGGGACAAGAAATGCTTAGGATTTTGAATTTTTTTTTTATTTTGGAATATTTGCATTATTCATGTATTTTCTGGTTGAGCATCCCCAATCCAGAAGTACAAAATGCTCCAATGAGTATTTTCTTTGAGCATCACGTCACTGCTCAAAAAGTTTTAAATTTTGGTGCATGTCAGATTTGGTGCATTTTCAGATCTGGGGTGCTCAACCTGAAGTACCAAAGAGCTTATAAGGAAATCCCCAGACTCCTACCCTGTTCTTCCCTTATGACCTCAGCTTCACTTCAGAGGCTTTTTTTTTTTGGAGACAGAGTCACACTTCTTTGTCCTGGGTAGTAGAGTGCCATGGCATTATAGCTCACAGCAACCTCAAACTATTGGGCTCAAGCAATTCTCTTGCCTCAGCCTCCCAAGGAGTGGGGACTACAGATGTTACACCCGGCTATTTTTAGAGATGGGGGTTCCACTCTTGCTCAGGTTTGTCTTGAACTCTTGAGTTCAAGGGATCCACCAGCCTCGGCCTTCCAGAGTGCTAGGATTACAGGCATGAGCCACCACGCTGGGCTCTGCAAATTATTTTCCATATTTACTTTTGTACTTTTTAATCGTTACCTCCATAATTCTAGATAATATGTTTATGGATCTATTTCTTGATTTAAAACTTTGGGCCAATATCCATTAACTTTTCTATAAGGTACATAAAAATTTAGCTTATACTCTTCTCAATTTTGAAATTTATAGTGCACCTATAACATAACTACTACCTATATTTAAAAGTCTTTTTTTTTCAGTTCAACTTTTTTTTTTTTTTAAGTTTTTATTTTTTTTTTTTCTGGGTGTAGTTTTCTACATGTGCGATCATGTTTGCATACAGAGATAATTGTATTGTGCACATACATTTTCTTCCTTCCTATATCTTCCTTTCTTTCCTTTTCTGTGTCATAGCTCACAGCAACCTCCAGCTCCTAGGCTCAGGCGATTCTCTTGCGTAGGTCTCGGGAGTAGCTGGGACTACAGGCTCCCGCCACAACACCCGGCTATCTGCCGAGGCGGGGCCTGAACCCGCCACCTTCGGCATATGGGTCTGGTGCCCTACTCGATGAGCCACAGGCGCCGCCCTTTTCAGTTCAACTCGAGCAGTATTTTTTGTCTCCCCTCCACCCCGTCCCCCTTTAGGATAAGAGTACCTATAGAGGTGACTGCCATTCCCACTCACATCCCATCTGTGTCACCTGTGATTTTTTGCATTGTCCATGTAATTGACGTTCAATTCTTTTCTGTGCCACAGTCAAGTTTTTACAGTTTTGTCCATAGGTTGACGCAGAAGATTAAAAGGCAAGAAACAACACTTCTAAGACTAAATACTATTGATTGTAAACACTCGATTTGAACCTAAGCTAGTTTGATTTGGGTTTGTGTTGGTTATGTCCAGGGTGTTCTGATTTGTACACTCAAGTTTTGTTGAATCGGATGGGATGTTCCCATCCCTTCAAATGCAAGCTGGGACCAAACTCACCCAGGGCCAGCTTTGTGACCTCGCAGCCTGTGCAGTCGCAATAGAGCCCTCCCTGCGCTCAAATGGCCCCTGCACTTGGTTTAATGCTCTGCTATCACCATCTCGAAATTCTTACTAATTTTGAACAAAACGTCCCACAAATTACGTAGCTTGTTTTGAGCTCAGCATCTTGTCGTACTTTCTGAGAAACATTCTGTCTCCACAGACACCTGCTGGGCACTCGGAAGGAAAGGCAGTGTCCTTGGGCAGGTCCTAAAACAGCCATGGAAAATTAGAGTGAGGCTGCAGGCCTGACAGTGGGCTCGGTGGATAGAGCTCACATTGTGAAGTCAGACGGGCTTCTCCAAGTTCCTTCTTTTTTCTTTTAATTGAATCATAGCTGTGTACACTAGTGCAATCACTAGTGGGGTACAGTGTGTGGGCTTCATATACAATCTGAAATATTTTCATCCAACTGTTTGACATCAGCTTCATGGGATTTTCTCGTTTATTATGTGACAACATTTGTGTTCTGCATTTAGTAAGTTTCACCTGACCCTTCTAAGATTCACCAGAAGTGTGATCCCACCATTTATCCTCTCTCCACCCACCCTCCTCCTCCCCTTCCCTCCCTTTCCAAGTTCCTTCTTATAAAGCAGCAACTAACCTTGGTGAACCTTGGCTGTGTCAAGGAGCTGGGATTATCCTCATATTTACAGGGGAGCACCAGGGCTGACGGATGTGCCTGAGGCTGCAGTATACTTATAAAAGGCAGATCCTAGAGCAAGTCCGGGCCTCTGACTCCCACGCTCCCCTTCTCCACCACTCTGCCTCAGAAAGAGCCTCATGTGATGCTGCAGACCTGGGTCCGAGTCTTGGCCCTGCTCCCAGTTTGCTTTGTGTCTTGAAGTGAGGGACCCACCCCTCTGGCCTACATGCTCCATGGTCCACTGCAAGAGCTGATACCTTTTTTAAAATTTTTTTTTTTGAGACAATCTTACTTTGTTACCCTCAGTAGAGTCCCTTGGTGCCACAGTTCACAGCAACCTCAAACTCTTGGGCTCAAGTGATTCTCTTGCCTCAGCCTCCCGAGTAGCTAGGACTAAGGCCCGGCTATTTTTAGCGACGGGGTCTCTCTCTGGCTCAGGCTGGTCTCCTGACCAGCTCCTGAATGAGCTCAAGCCATTCACCTGCCTCGGCCTCCCAGAGTGCTGGGATTACAGGCATGAGCCACTGTGCTAGCCTAGCTGGTATGTTTTAAAAGTACTTTTCAGGCTGGGTGCCTCACACCTGTACTCTTAGCGCTCCGGGAGGCCAAGACGGGTAGATTGCTTGAGCTCAGGAGTTAGAGACCAGCCTGAGCAAGAGCCAGACCCCATCTCTACTAAAAACACAAAAACTAGTCAGGTATTTTGGTGGGTTTCTGTAGTCCCAGCTACTCAGAAGGCTGAGGCAGGAGGATCTCTTGAGCCTAGGAGTTGGAGGTTGCTGTGAGCTATGATAACACCATGGCACTCTACTCAGGGTGACAAAGTGAGACTGTCTGAAAAAAAGTCCTTTTCAAACAGGATGACTATATAAAGTTTACATGGGGGTGTCCAGGATGAGACCTGTTTTGTTTATCTGTGGTATTAGATATTGCAAAAATTATGCAAGGCCCTTTTTTTGCTTATCTGCTCTCGTTAGTGTTTGTGAATTTAATCTGTGGTCCAAAACAACTCCTATTCATCCAGTGTGTGGAAGGAAAAAAAAAAAAAGGTTGAGCACCCCTTCAGAGGATGTCTCTTTTACAGATAGATTCCAGCTAATAAATGCAGAAGGGATAAAGTGATACGACTACACTCCTTAATGAATTAATTGCTTGAAGCATCAATGGCTGCTAACATCACAAGAAAAAGAGATTCGGATATGATGTGCCTCCAGTGGAAGAACTCAATGCCAGCCAATGGTGCAGGCTTGCAACATATTTTAAAAAATCCAGCCTAAGACTGATCAGGTCTCTACTTCTCACTACCAATTTGCAGGAAAAACAAGGTAGAAGAATGTATTGAACTATACCACAGGGCAGCAGTCAGCAAAATCCAGCTGGAGTGAAACCCCAAAACTAGTCTTTCAGTAAACAAATTGTAAGCAAAAACAAAACAAAACATCTCTAAACCACTCAAAATTGACCAATGGTAACATTATTATTATCTTATAAGATTATAATCTTATTTGGATCTGAATTTAAGAAAATAAACTGTCAAAAGCAATGATGAGACAATTGGAAATTTGTACATTGATCGACTGTTTGATTATATTAGGTAGAATTACTTTTTTTTTTTATTTTTTGGTGTGATAGTGGTGTTGTGATTACGGCTCTTTGTATTTGGAAGGAAGAGTCCTATTAGAGATGCACGCTAAAATATTTATGGATGAAATGATGTCATGCCTGGAGTTTGTTTCAAAATAACACATGAGGGATGTGGATGGGGGAGGGTAGGTTTAGGAGAGGCAGGACGGGCCAAGGGTTGATGTTGGTCACTGCTGAGTGAGGGGGCATTGGAGTTTGTTATACTACTGTTTCTGTTTTTATGTATAATTTTCAGTTTCAAAGTTCGTTCTAGCCCATGGTAGGGGTTTGAGGGTGGAGATCTGGGGGAAGGATACCCATACTTTATTGGAGGAGGGGTAGGGGATGATTTGGGGGACACCAGGCCTTGCCTTTCCCTCCCCACCTGCCACAGCCAGGCTGGGCTGGGAGTGTTGTCACTAGCTTCCAGCCTGGGATCAAAAGGGCAGCTTTCTTTGTGTTTGGATGAGCTCATGGAGCTGGACACTGTAATTGCAGAACTCTGGCCCCAGCCCACAAGCCAAGCTCCCCCTCCCTGGGCATGCCGGCTTCACATTCCAGCACATCCTTGGCTACGTCAGGCCAGCCAGCCTCCAGCACGGGGCGGGGGGGGGGGGGGAGGTGCAGCAGCTGGTGGGAGCTATGGGCTTTCCCAGACACATTTCCTATGACATCCTTGGCGCTGGTGGTGGGGCTGGGACCTGGCCATGATCTGAGGACCTGGAGGGTCAAAGGTCCACTCAAGCCCATCAGCTGGGAATGCTCCCACAGGGGGGCGAGTACTGACCACCTGGTGCCCACCTTGCTCATGACCTTGGCCAGTCATTTCTCCTTCCTGGGCCTTAGATTCCTCATCCAGCAGGAGGCACCTCGGAATTTCTTAATGGGATGTTATTGACCTTTTGGGAGGAACAGTTCTTCCTAATTCACATTCCTGGGCCCCTGCCCATTAAATGCCAGCAGCAGTCTCTGTCACCGTGGCAACCAAAAAAGGCCTTGCATGTTTCCAGCCACCCCTGGCTTGCAAACCACTGTGGATCTTTAAGGGCCTCGTCAAACCCATAGTTCTATACAGGGTGTCCATAAAGTTTATATGCAATTTAAAATAGATAATAGGTGGCACCTATGGCTCAAAGGAGTAGGATGCCAGTCCCATATGCTGGAGGTGGTGGGTTCAAACCTAGCCCTGGCCAAAAATTGCAAAAAAAAAAAAAAAGATTTTAAAATAGATAATAAGGCTCGTTGCTCGTAGCTCAGCGGCTAGGGCGCCAGCCACATGCACCAGGGTGGTGGGTTTGAGTCCAGCTTGGGCCAGTCAAACAACGATGACAGCTACAACAAAAAAATAGCCGGGTATTGCGGCAGGTGCCTATGCTCCCAGCTGTTTGGGAGGCTGAGGCAAGAGAATCACTTAAGCCTAAGAGTTTGAGGTTGCTGTGAGCTGTGACGCCACAGAACTCTACCGAAGGGCAACAGAATGAGACTTGTCTCAAAATAAATAGACAGTAAAATTTGAAATAGTTGTCTATTTTTTTTTTTTCCGAGACAGAGCCTCAAGCTGTCATCCTGGACAGAGTGCTGTGGCATCACAGCTCACAGCAACCTCCAATTCCCAGGCTCAAGCGAGTCTCCTGCCTCCGCCTCCCAAGTAGCTGGGACTACAGGCGTTGCCATAACGCCTGGCAATTTTTTGGTTGCAGCCATCATTGTTGTTTGTCGCGCCCAGGCTGGATTCGAACCCGCCAGCTCAGGTGTACATGGCTGGTGCCTTAGCCCGTTGAGCCACAGGCACTAGCCAATAGTTGTCTATTTTAAGTTGCACACAAACTTCATGGACACTCTGTACATCTATTTCAGGAGAATTCAAGACAAGTTCAGTGTAGACATTGTTAATGTTGCCTCAGTCTTGCAAGGAGATGAAATCTGGATGGGTCTTGAAGTAGCTAGGAGTTTGCAAGGTGAGCAAGAGGTGGAGATGGGGTGAGGGGAGGGATACGCATTCTAGTTGGAAAGACCAGCTTGCAATATGGGCAGAGAGATGCAAAAGAACATGGGGTGTTTGGAGAATTGCAGAAATTCCCTATGGCCCCATAGGGAATGGGCTATGGGCTGAAAAACCGTGCAGCAGAGGTGGGGCTTGAACTATGAACAGGCAGAGAATCAGAGAGGTTTTTCAAATGGAGCAGAAACTTACTTTTCCTGGTCAGGGGCAGGTTTTTCCTCCCCTCTGGTCTGAGACATCGTCATGCCTGCGTGTGAGTTAGGAAGAGCTCCTCACTCCCCATGAGTCGGAGCTGCAGAGAGTGAATACAGCTGCACAGCTGGGATTTCTTGCCCTGGTGGTGCCCAGATGCAGGGGAGATTTGGAGGTGACACGGAGCCAGCAGGCTGCTCAGATGCCCTAAACTGTATAAGAACAGTGTGCACATTGTGTGTCTGTGAGTTTGAGTGTGTGTGAGCAGGAGTGTGCGTGTGCCCCTGTGCACACAGGCTGCTCTTTCTTTCACTGGGTTACCAAGTATGTGCTGGATGCATGAGGTGAGCATCCCTCCCTCCCGACCTGGCCCTCCCTCATGGAGCCACTGGACAGGGTGGCCAGCTAGGCTCCCCTTGGAGCAGGCAGTGCCCAAGCTGAGAATGTCCAGTGGTCATTTGCTGGCCTGGGCCACCCAAACTGCTTCTTTTCCTAACAGGCCTTTGATTTCTTTGGGGAGGAATTGCCTGTTCACTGGACAAAGTCTACTGAGCTCCTTCTGTCCTATCCTGCCATAGGGTGAACATTCTTCCAACTCTTGGACAGAAGGACAAGGACAGTTGAAGTCCCCAGCTGCCTCCTGCCACACATTCCTGCCTCAGATCCCTGCCTGCCCTTTCTGCCGCTTGGCTGTCCAGAGCTGTCTCAGCTCCTGCCCATGCCCAGGCCTGTTGTTCCAGCCTTCCCTCCCATTTCTGAGCTCCCATGGGTGTGTCTGTCTCTGTGTGGGTTTGGTTTTGGCTTTTATATGAGCAAAGCCAGAACAAGGGTGCTGTGGGAATACACTGGGCTGGTGGGGAATGCCTGCTTTCCATTGCACTCATGGAAGGGAGTGTGGAGGCCTGGAGCTGGCCACCTCTACAAGGTGCACACATACACAGCCCCTCGGCACACGCCCCAGCCAGCCAGAGTGTGGAGCCCTGGCAGGCCCCACAAGGAGGAAATGCCAGCCGCGTTTCTTTAAGCCTCAGTCAGCCTCCCTGGGGACTCTGGCCGCCCTGATGCTTCCTCTGAGACCGGGCAGTGGTGTAGGCCTGGTCCACCCCAGGCGGCAGGGGCCTGTGACTCAGGGCTCAGTCAGGCGGAGGCAGGATGTCAGCCCATTCACTGGGCCACGAGGAATCTCACTCTTCTATTTATAGGCAGCACAACGGCTGGCCCAGCCTGGCTGGAGGAAGTGGCCACCACTGCCAGCGAGTCAGGAACTGGGGTGAAGGAACCATGATGCTGCCCCTCTGTGTGCTAGGGAGCATGTCCCGATGGGGAGCTTTCCCACTCCAGAGCCATCAGGCTGGGACAGGCCAGGGCAATGAGCTATGTGACCATTGCACCAAGGGTGGTGGACACTGGGTGGCTTGGCTTGGCCTGTCCTGAGCCCAAAGGCTGAGCTGGTTGGGGATCTCCCAGGTGCTCCTGGGGGAGGAGGGAGAGGGCATGGCAGTGCCCAGAGGCGTGGCATCCTGCAGCGTGGCCCCAGACCAATCACTCCACTCTTCCTGCACTGGGGGTCTCAATTTCCTTTGTCTGTCAAAGATCCCTGCTCCCTGGCTCGGTGCCTGTGGCTCAAGTGGCTAAGGTGCCAGCCACATACACCTGAGCTGGCGGGTTCGAATCCAGCCCGGGCCTGCCAAACAACAATGACGGCTGCAACCAAAAAATAGCCGGACGTTGTGGTGGGTGCCTGTAGTCCCAGCTACTTGGGAGGAGGAGGCAAGAGACTCCCTTGAGCCCAAGAATTGGAGGTTGCTGTGAGCTGTGATGCCACAGCAATCTATCCAGGGTGACAGCTTGAGGCTCTGTCTCAAAAAAAAAAAAAAAAATACCATGATGGCTGCAACCAAAAAATGGCGGGCTCCTGTAGTCCCAGCTACTTGGGAGGTGGAGGCAGGAGAATCACTTGAGTCCAGGAGTTAGAGATTGCTGTGAGGTGTGATGCCACGGCACTGTTCCCAGGGCCACAGGTTGAGGTTCTGTCTCAAAAAAAAAAAAAAGATCCCTGCTCCCACATACCATCTTGCCCCATGGCTGGGATGGTTACTTATTCTTAGGAAGTTAACATGTAATAATACCTACTAAAGGTTGAGCCCTGTCCACAAATTTCCTCATCTTGTCTTGCAATAGCTTTGTAAGATAAGCCCATTTAACGGAAGTCAAAACTCAGACACAGACCTCAGTAGTTGCTGGCTTTGAGTGTGTGCATAACTGTGGCCTACGCGTACCGTAAAGGTGAGCTACCCACCTGTCAGAGGGGAGTTGTGAGGAGTAAAGGGGATGACCTCAGCCACTGTGAATCTGGTGCCATCTCTGGAGGAGCACACATCCGCAGGGTTGACCTTTGCTCTCTGCTAAGCATACATGTCTGACCGCATTGAAAGATTCTTGTGTTTTGTGCTTGTTATTTGTCAACAGCACTGGACAAGATGTCCCTTGAGGTCAGAGTGGGAGCCTTGCTCCTCCTGTCACCCCAGCCCCCAGCTTGGAACTGCTCACCCTGTGGGCCCTCAGGGGCTCCCCATTCTCAAAGTTGGCCTCTGACGGCAGCCCCTCCAGTGCTCTGTGAGTACAAGGTCCACACATGGGCAAGTTCTCAAAAACACAAGGAGGGACGCTGCTCTGGAGAGGCTGCCAGCCGGGGAGCAGCCTGGGAGCTCCAGGCCTTCAGTCCTCATGTCCTTTGGGTAGAAACCAATCTCCTGAATAGCAAAACCTCCCAATGGAGCTCACGGGGGCCAGTCCAGAGGAAGCCAGCTGAGAGACCCAGTGGGTATTGCAAATCTGCTTTCACCATCGGGAGAATGTGGAAGGGACCCTCATTCCTCCTATTGTATTCCCTGGGGCAGCCTCCCCAGTCCTCAGCTCCTTCCTGAGGCCCAGAAGGAGCCAGCGAGTCAGGAACTAGCGAGTCATTCTCCGGGGCCCTGTGACTGCCCACAGGCCGGCTATGCATGCTGCTGACCCAGGGCTGGGGTGCCTCACCCACCTTCATGGACCCTGAAGAAGCTCTAGAAACAACTAAAGCAGCACGGCTTTACTGAAGGACTCAGGCAGTTGTCCCCAAGCCAGGCAGAATGAGAAAGACGGAAGGAGGGGACAGGGAATCTGACTGCCTTGCGCTCCTCCTGGCCTCTCCTGTAGTCCGTGGCTCATCCCTCTACAGTCCCCTCGTCTGGGAAGCTTCCCCTCCCCCTCCCCCACTGTTCCCACCCTTCCTTTCTCTCCCTAAGGTAATTGGCAAACCTGGGGCCCTTTCTGAGTTTTGCAGGGTTTACAAGTCTCTCAATGTCAACAGCTCTCCTGACTAGGACCCATCGAGTGTGCATAGCAGGGGACGTGGTGGGAAGTGGCTGGTTCCGAAAGTCTTCCTGAGGAAGGAGGCTGAGTGGGAGTTAGTCAGTAGAAAAGAAATGGGGTGTTCAGGGGTGAAGACCTGGTGGGGAGGAAGCTTCGAGAACATGTGAGAAGCTCCAGCCAGGAGGGGGTGAAGCCTGGAGTCCTGGGGTCTGGTGGGGAAGGGTTTAATAGTCTGGCCGAGGGCTCGGCGCCTGTGGCTCAACGGGCTAAGGCGCCAGCCACGTACACCTGAGCTGGCGGGTTCGAATCCAGCCCGGCCCACCAAACAACAATGACGGCTGCAACCAAAAAATGGCCGGGCATTGTGGCGGGCGCCTGTAGTCCCAGCTA
>CAUYON010079286.1:0-20970 GCA_963573935.1 Arctocebus calabarensis
CCCAGACCTTTACGAGTTGAGACCTCATCACTGGAATGTTCCAGCGATTGGACAAGCTGAGGAAGAATGCCTTTGCCAGTGTTATCCTCTTTGGCACCAACAACAGCAGCTCCATTTCTGGAGTCTGGGTCTTCAGAGGCCAGGAGTTTGCCTTTCTGCTGAGTCCAGATTGGCAGGTGGACTACGAGTCACATACATGGCGGAAACTGGATCCTGGCAGTGAGGAGACTCAGGCGCTGGTCCAAGAGTACTTTTCCTGGGAGGGGGCCTTCCAGCATGTGGGCAAAGCTGTCAATCAGGGCAAGATCTTCAAGTGAACATCGCTTGCCATCGCCTAGCTGCCTGCACCTATCCTTCAGGGAGATGGGGGTCATTAAAGGAAACTGAACATTGGAAAAAAAAATTAGTTTCACTGTAGGATTGGGTGTTGATGAGGGCTGATAGTGGGAGGATTTGTTGAAAGTCAGTTTAGGAAGCAGGTAGTTCCAATCCTTGCTCCCACACAGTGCAGCTGTGCCACTCGCTCTCCCTCTCACCCAGGTGGAGATGGGAGAAGGTAAATCAGAACCTAGTGAGAGGGCAGCAGGCATAGATGAGAGTGAAGTTCATCGTGAAAATGGAAGGGGCGCCAGCCAAGCTAACCCTCTCCATAGTAAACACTGCTGCTATCAGCCAGGGCATGGTATTATCGATTGATAGTCTATATGCAAATTATCATGCCTCTAAGGTTCCTCAGGTCATAGTGGTGCCCTCCCTCCACTGAGATCCAGGCCAGCCAGCCCATAGATGGCTACTGACAATTGTACTCATCAATACAGAGGAACTTCTTGTTCATTAATTAGTACTCAAGGCAGAGCGTGTCTATTTTATGTAAATGTAATTTAAATTCCAATCAACTCTTCTATTTTAGCATGCAGTTATTTATGCCAAAGTGCTAACATGCACAGGGTGAGGAGCCACCCTAGGGATACAGGGCCAATCTGCTTAGCTTGGAAAAAAATGAGAGTTATACAGCCTGGGAAATAGATGCCCAGAGGTTAGCTGCCCAACAGAATCATAACGCGGCTTTAGCCTTCACCAAAATGTAACTAGGGAGTAGGGCAGGAACGGTATTCTGGGTGGGCTGAAGGCAGTCCTCCTCCCTTTCCTACTCCCCAGTCTAATAAGAACAGAAGGATAAACAGTATGAAAACACAGAGCAATACATCGAGTTTTTATTTATTTATTCTAATGCACTTATTTTCATATCCACGAATCACTCATTTTCACATTTCACCAATAGATTTAATAATATTGAAAGTAATGTCAATATTATCAATATCAGTTGATAATATAAAATATCAATATAAGTTGATTACACTAGCTGAACTTTAGGAGGCTTGAACTTTCTTCCTCTATCCCTGGTTCTACCATTAACTAGCTGGGTTAGAGTACCATAAGCTGGAAGGTATCCAGAAGTCCCTTTCATGTCTGATATTCTATAAACTATGTCTCTGATTTAATTTAAAACCTTACACAACTTGGATGCAGAGGTTAAATGATTTTCTAAGAGATGAGAAGCTGGATGCAGAGGTTAAATGATTTTCTAAGAGATGAGAAGCCAAGAAGATGCTATAGCAGGGTCTTCTACAATGGCCCCAGGGCTCTTCTCATCACCATTGCTGTAGGGAAGAAAAGGGGTCCAAAGACACAACCTGCCATGTCTTCTGTGCCTGTTCATGCCTCACTGAAGGGCTCCTCAAAGACATAGGTGGCAATGGTGGCAGCAGAGGATTTTATAATAACACGAATATATTTATAAAGAGGACATTGGGCCAGGCTGGGTAGCCCACACCTGTAATCCCAGCACTTTGGAAGGCTAAGGAGGAGGATCACTTGAGGCCAGGAGTTCAAGGCCAACCTGGGCAACATAGTGAGACCCCCATCTCTACAAAAAATAGAAAAAAAAACCCAGAAAAAAATAGTTGGGTGTGGTGGCTTTTACGTATAGCCCCAGCTACTCAGAAGGCTGGAGTGGGAAGATTACTTGAACCTAAGAGTAAGCTATGAGGATGCCACTGTACTCCAGCCCGAAAGACAGAGATACACTTTGTCTCTAAAAAGTATAAAGATGAAATAAAGTAAAATAAAATAAAATAAAATAAAATAAAAACACTAAATAATAAAAAGTAGACATTTGTTATTCATTATGATCTGAGGATCAATTCAGGCCTCTACCTGGGCTCACAGTCCAGTGGGACAGATGGAAAAATAAACAATGTGATAAGAGCTGTGATAAAGGGAAGCATAGACTGCTGGGCTTCTGGGCATGTCTCTTAGGGGATGCCTTAGGTTAGGTTATGCTGAATTAACAACCATAGATATCAGGGGCTCAGCACAACAGAAGTTATCTCATGCAGATTGGCCAGGGGATACATTTATTGTGGCCACTCAGGGACAAAGACTGAAAGATGCTACTTCCCTACACATTCTTCCACAATTACCAAAGGAGGAAAAGTGGGAAAAAACAACACAAGTTGTTTCTTAAAGACTTCTACCTGTAAGTAATAAACTATATTCCACCCATATTTCCTTGGCAAGTTACATGGTCATGCCTATCCTGTAAGAGAGCAGGGAAATATAATCCTACCTTTGTGCTGGGAAAGAGGAGAATTGCAATTTCTGCAAATACCCCTAAAACTAGCAGTGTTGAAAGAGTCACTAGCATATTCCTCCTCTTTTAGGATGTCACATTAGCCTGTGATCTCTTGAAGACCAAGGACTATGCTTTGTGCATTTCTATATTCCAAGAACCTACCACAATGTCTGGCATGGAATAGACCCTTGGTAGGTACCTGTTGAAGGAGTTAATAAGTGAAAGGATAAAGACTTTTTCCTAAAAGAAAAATCCTTTCCACCTGCTGATCATAAAAGTCTATATTCCTTTCCATATTTTTTTGCATTTTTTTTATTTCAGATTAATGTAAGGGTACAAACAATTCAGTTACGATGTTTGCGTCTGTTAAGTAGAGTCCCCGTTATAGTTGTATCTGGCACCTGGAAGGTATGCAATTATACCCTTACCTTGTGCCCATTAAGTGGGCACCAACTCCTCACCTCCTTTTCATATTTTTAAATTTAGCTTTAGGGTCTGAGCTCCATCCCTAAATGTACTTTTAACATAGTTACAAAGACACCCTAAAGACCTGCTTAGCCCTCCCTGTCAGGAGGCATCCACTTGGGTGGCTGTGTTTCAAGCCTCACTGATGAATTTGGGGAATACAGGTAATATAGCCCCGCATATGCAAGACTAAGGGAGAGTCCAGGTCAAAAATGGCAAGTAACCCAGCAACTTCCAAGTGTGAGAAATGATTATCAGAGCATGACCCCAGAAGGGCATCCAGGGATCTTAACTATCCTCCCCCAAACAGTAGGGAAAGTCATTGGCTAAATCTGCTGAGACCAGAGCTCTGGCTCTGTTTGAATAGATACCCTTAGAAAAGCCCCCACAATGGGATACTCTGTTTTCCAAAGAAGCAAGGCCAAAGCCAAGTTTCTGGGCCTAGAGTAAATGCCACAAAATTAAATGATACAGATACAAATTTAGCAGACAGCTAAGTCACTGGATGACTGCTAGGTCATATTTATAGTAGCCACAGAAGTCACTAGGACAATATGGGTGACAGATGAGCAGTTATCAATAACCCAAGTGTTTATCACTGCCTTTCATGGTCCAGATCTAGCATTGATCTCCTTCTTTGTGGTGCTGCTGTAGACAAAGGGTAGTATAACCAGGGGTGTGTACACAAGAAGATTGACTAAAGCTTTTGGCTTAGAAGCCCTGGAGATGAGGCACAAAAGCCAAGATGGCATATCTTCCTTTGGTGGTGCTGGTACTAGTGGGATTGGCACCTATGGGACAAACATTAGATGGCCTTTCCTCTGAGAGAAATTTGGGCCACCCCAGTGACTAAAGAGTGGGACAATTTATGGTCATCCTTTGTTGCCACTGGGATCTGCAGCCTTCCCCAGTGTGGCTAGCTTCTGTGTCTGCACATAGGTCTGCCAGATCCCTCTCAGGGGCTGTTGGTCATGGCAAGTGAGTTTAAAGTGTGCTGCAACATTAGAGTGGTCAGAGGATCAAGGTGGTGCACAGAGAGACGTTTTCTCCATCAGTTTTCTCAAGCTGAGTCCAAGGGTGCTGGGAGTCTGCAGTCCATGGCTGGTGGCATACCTCTCCTAGATAGTGTCCCTAATACTTCCCCAGCAAGTGTCACTGTGCTCTCCCCATTCTTGACCCTCAGAGGGGAAAGGTACAAATTTGGCTTTGGAGAGCAGCATCCCATGACTGAACCGTCATCTACAAATTCTACCTGATGTGAAAAAAGTTTCCTAACTTTATGAGCCATCAGAGTCTTAGAAGATCATGGAGGTTTCAGTTTCATCTGGAGAAGGACAATGTAGCTAACTAAGCTGCTTTGAATGAACCTTTGGGGATAATAGAGACTCTCACCTCAAACCAATTTATGAATTTGATAAAGGAGTTATCTTCATGACTTTTTCTGAGAAGATCTGGATAGTAAATATTTTAGGCTTTGGAAACCACATACAATCTCTCTGCATATTCCCCCTTGTCATTCTCCTCCTCTTCTTCCAATCTGTTGAAAATGTGAAAACCATTCTTAGCTCAGGACCCTATAGAAATGGGCCCCAGGTTACATGTGGCCCATAAACCTCAGTTTTGGTACATGCTTTAGGCGAGAGCAAAATGGAGACAACCCCGCAGGCACCAGGGCACCTGCCTAAGACTGAGCGAGGTGGGACTACAACAGTAAGGTTGGGGCTCTCAAGTGGGTCAGTCGCACATTTTATAGATCAAGGCAATTTGAGGGGAGCTGGCAACTGAGAAGTACTTCTCTGTCCATCTGACATGTTCTACCAGGGAGCATGTTCCTCAGGGAAAACCTTACACATGTTCCTAGTCAATATAAAGAGTCTGGGGTTATTTCTCTAGATGGTTTCTCAGATGTAGAGGTGAGTGAGAAGGGAGTGAAATGCAAAACAGGTAGGTTGAGATGAAGGGTAAAGACTATAAACATCTCTGGTTTGGAGAGGTGAGGAGACACTAGGAATAGAGATAACTCCCAACTTCCCAGGTTAAACCTTGGAATTCAGGGTATGGTAAAGACACCCAGGAGGTTTGCACAAACATGAGGCCAGCAAAAGTGGACAGAGGCTTCGAGCCTGCTGGAGGAGCCCCACAGTGAGCAGGAGGTGTGTGCAGCAAGCGGAAAGAAGCGGCCGGTGCTGGGGAGGGTGGGCCAGGAGGGGCAGCCCCTTAGGCTGGCACTATCTGTGTGTGATCTCAAGGGACAAGAGGATACTGCTGATGCGACCAGGTGTAGAACTCAAAGGAAGGGTGTATTAGTTTCCCAGGGTTGCCATAGCAGAGTATCACAAATTGGGTGGCTTTAAAGAACGGAAATGTATTCTCTCACAGAGAGAGGCTTTGAGTCCAAAATTAATTGGAGTGCCAGCAGGGCCACGCTCTCTCCGATATCCTGGGTAGAATCTTTTCTTGCTTCTGCTGCAACCACTCAGTGACCAATAGTTTGTGGTTGAAACTACCTACACCATGCCAGCAGCATTTACTACTGAAGTCAGCCAAGTTGTGCAAGAACAGAAGGAGAAAATGAAGAGCCTGCCTCACTCCCAGCTCTGGTGATGGTTGAGGCTTGGCGTTCCTGGGCTTGCATGTGCACCACTTCAGCCTCTGCTGTCACCACTTGACATTGTCCCTGTCTTCATGAGGCATTCTCCTCTTCTTATTACAGTGCTAGTTGTATTAGATTGATGCCCCCTCTAATGATTTCATATTATCTTGTTTATACTGGCAAAACCCTATTTCCAAATAAGGTTACATTCATAGTGGCTGGGGGTTAGGACATCAATGTATCTTTCTGGGGTACACAATTTAACTCTCAATAGGATAACAGCTGCAAGCTGCAAAGAGACTCTTAGCAGAAGGGTAGAGCATCCAAGCTAGTGACGCAGTTAGGTCTCAGAGGATCTGCACATTTGCCAGGAGCCTACAAAAATGGCCAGTCAGCAGAGGGACTACTGAGGCTTCTGCTGAGCCAGAAAGAGAGAATGTGGAGTACTTCATCTGAGGACTCCAGCCATGCCTCCATCCAGAGCCAGAGGAAAGTACATGGGCAGGGTGTGCCCTTTCTCTTAACCACTGACACTATAAAGCTTCTAAATGCAGTAGAAGTTGACCACCCAAAGGACCGTATAAGTCCTCTATAAGTTGACCACCCAAAGAACCGTAACACACAGATATGGTCAACTTAAGGAACTAGGCCTACTGTATTGATACATACATGTCTGGTCTATGAAAATTAGGTCAATTTAAGGAGGTGGTCTGTGTAGGGAGGTGGTCAACTATGCTTTACTGTATTTGAAACTTCGAGTCTATGTCCCCCAATCCTTGGGAAAAGAGAAGGGGGAGGATAAGGAAGACAAAATACTGACCATCACACGTTCTTTACCCTGAAGGGATGAAATTCATCTGAAAGAGACTTTTATTTTATTTTATTATTTTTTTTTTGAGACAGAGCCTCAAGCTGTCACCCTGGATAGAGTGCTGTAGCATCACAGCTCACAGCAACCTTTAATTCCTGGGCTCAAGCAGGTCTCCTGCCTCTGCCTCCCAAGTAGCTGGGACCACAGGTGCCTGCCACAACGCCCGGCCATTTTTTGGTTGCAGCCGTCATTGTTGTTTGGCAGGTCCAGCCCGGGCTGGATTCGAACCTGCCAGCTCAGGTGTACGTGGCTGGTGCCTTAGCCCGCTGAGCCACAGGCGCCGAGCCTGAAAGAGACTTTTAAATCAAAGGATACTGAATTACTGTCAGTTGGTGAATTTAAATTCCCTCACCCTCTCCCCCCACCTCCACCATCAGGAATAGAGTCTTAAAAGTAGAAAATAAAGCTCTCTCCATGTATATCCACCCCCATCTGAATCATACTTTGATCTCCCTATATGTATTAAGCAAACATTTATTGCCAACATGTGTCAGACGCTGCCGTCCCTGGTTATACAATGGAGAATAGGCATGGATTTGACTCTCACAGAGCCGGTGGTCTCTTTAGTGCTGGGCTGCCACCAGGAAGGCCGGGCTGCCATAGGGAAGCCTGCAGCCAACCCATCCTCCCAGTAGGTGGGTCTCTGAGACACTCACTGCCTTCTCCCCCACCATCACACAGTTTGAGCTCTCAGGATGGGCTCTTGATTTTTTCTTTTCATTCTTACACCACTTAGCTAGGTTCAGCAAAAAATGTCACAGCATAGGTAGTTTCAACCATAGCCTGTTGGTCACTGAGTGGTCGTTTGGTTTCCTTTCACCTCTGTAGGATTCAGAATGCTTTTGGAGAGAGAGCTTCCTCCTGTCATTCAAGCCACTTCCTTCCTGAAAAGTCACTTGTGTGGTCATATTTGCTCCCACCAGGGTTTTGAGTGTTCTCTTGACTACTTTAGGTTACAGATCCGTGGTTCTAGCTCCTAGCTCTCTCCTATGTTCTTATTTTCCTGGCCATTCCCTTGGAGGCTGCCCACAATGTCCTTCCACTTGTCCCTTTGTCCCAGCATTGCCCCTGCTGAAGTCCACTGTCCATGCTGGCACCAGAGCGCTCTTTCTAGGAAGTATAAATCTGTCATAGTCCTCCTTTCACAAACTCTTAGAGGTCCTCTATTGCCTCTTTGCCTTCTCCTTGTTAGACAATCATCACAGGAACCTAGGCGCAGACTTCTCGCAGCTCCCCAATGAGGTGAAGCTGCACTGTGTCTTAAGAGCCAAGATCAAGCTGCTCTGCTGTGACCCAGAAATTCCTATTCATTCTTCACATCTCCTTTTATGCCAATGTGCTGGAGCTTTGCTAAGAACCACCTTTATAAAGTTCTCATAGCAATTTATGTTGCTGGAGTACTTACCATATTGAAAGGTCAATGTTCATGCAATCAAGATCCATTGAGCACCTACTATGTGCTAGGCATTGAGAAACAACACAGTTCTAGCCTTTAACGAGCTGGTATTTTAGTGAAGGAAACATAATAAACTTATAATGAACAACCGACAGTGAACATTTGATGTGAAGAATGGGGTCTGCTATGGCCTGAATGTTTATTGTGTTCCCCAAATTTATATACTGAAGTCTAGTCCCTAATGCGATAGTAGGGTCAATTAGGAGGTGATTAAGTCATGGAGGTGATGCCCTGACGAATGGGATCACTGCCCTTATAAAAGAGGCCCCAGGGAGCTTTTTTGTCCCTTCCACCTTGTTAGGACACAGCCAGAAGGCACCATCTATGAAGCAGAGAGTGGCCTTCACCAGACACCAAATCTGCTGGTGGCCCTGCCAGATACCAAATCTACCACAAGTCTGAAAGTTGGACTTCAGAACTGCGAGAAATAAATTTCTGTGGTCACCCAGTCTGAGGTATCTTGTCGTAGCAACCCAAATCGACTGAGGCAGGTCTTATTCATCTTTGTGTCCCCAGGCTTAGTATGTGCTTGGCACCCATATTTCTCAGAAATCAGGGTATTGGCTGCACAAGTGTGCAGAGAATCTCCTTTTGGATATTATTTATTTATTATTTTTGGGTTCATCTGAAATTTTCTTCTTTCCTCAAAACACTCTCCCATCTTCCCCAGGGGAACTTTCGCTTCTCTTCCAGGAGGGCTTTTTACTGGTGTCTTATTTCTCCTTTCCTGGCGTCTCTTTCTCTCAACACTGTCCTTTCCTCTCCTTTGGCATCACTGCCCAGGAGATTTCCCATTCTTCAGACAAAGCCAAGCGCTGGCCTTTCTGGGAGAAGGAGCGGCCTCTCTCGTGGCCCTTATCGCTCCCGTATCACGAGGACTGGATGTTCCTCATCAAAACACAACTGGACACTCACAGCTGCGCTGGGGCGGTGTCAAACTACTCTCACATGAAAGGATGTCTTTAAGTCCTGTTTCCCCCAAAGCCTCAGAGAAGGCACCCAGCTGGGGACTTTCATGGGTGTGTGTGATGACAGCACATAGCCGTGTGGAGCCTCCCAAAGAGCCGCAGTGGCACCCCAGCCCCGAGACACGCAGAAGCAGACGCTGGAGCCTCTTTTTCTGTGTTCTCTTGGACTTCTCTGCAGCCTCCAGGCTTCCTTGTCTCCCATTCCATTTTATTCCTACCTTGAATCGTCTCGTTGGTTTCCTCTCCCTCTTCTTAGGTCGGTAGCCCTTTTTTGTTTGCAACATCAAATTGAGATAAAATCCATATTTGCCGATACTCTTAACTGAGCTCTGTCAATCACCATTTACAGGCCACATTCCTGCCTAAAATCCATCAGTGCCTTTCCATTGCTCAGGGGTTAAGCCCCAACACTTCAAGATAGCCTGTGTCACTCTTTACAACAGGGCTCCAACCAAACCCTTATCTCCATCTGTGCCTTCCCTGTAACAACATGTGCTACGATAATTCTAAACCCAAACTTGCTTTAAAAAACCCTTCACTCCCATTTTTGTGGTTCTCCCCCTCAAAACCTAGTTTGTTCTTTATCAGCTAAGATAAGCCTTTTTTTCTAGCTCTCATTGGTCAACTCAAAAATCACCTCCATGCTAAAACTTTGGCTCTCATCTTGTATTCCCTACAATTACCACTCAACTGAAGCTGACAGCTGCCTTTTTGGTGCCTCTGCTGTGTCTTATAACATAGCAGCTTCTAAACATTTTTTTTTTGATCGTGTCCCTCTAAGAAATGTATTTGACATTGCAACTCACAACATAAATACACACACATACATTTAAAAATACAACAAAAATATAGGAAAGAAGTAACATCTATCTTTATGACTTATGACACATTTTATTTTTTATTCTGTTCTATTTCATTTAAAAGATCTGCTTGGTCCTACCAAATTGGTTTCATGAATCACTAATGGGCCATGATTCAAGTAAAATGTTTTCAGAACATTTTATTTAGTAAAAGAAATACCAAGTAGATTGTGGTCTGTGATTCTGTACCATTTATTTGAATTAAAAATACACACCCAAATACACATTTTGCAAGAAGATATACAAACCGAAAAGATACACCAATACTTTAAAATGGTTGTCTATGAGGCAGAAAAAAGAATGTGAAGTGGAGATAGAGAGGATAAACAGGTAAAGAATGAGTAAACCGATCAATGGAGAGGTCTTGCTAGGACAGTGATAACAACAGGCAGCAACTTTGCATCTGAGATCCAAAAGAAACTAAAACAAGAATTCACTATTATGGAATTTCCATCATAATGCCCACATACCTAATATTTTCTTCTTTGTCTTAGGCAGTTTTTAGTTTCATTGTGACTCATGTTGGATGTGGATTTATTTTTATTTATCTTGTTTGGGGTGGATTCCTGCCCTTTAGCAGTTCTGGGAAGTCCTCAGACATTATCTCTTCCTCTCTCCTTCTTTCTGTTTTCTCCCATTGGGCTCTGATTGGGCATATACTAAATGTTCTCTTCCCTCTTTCATGTCACTTAACCTTTCACATTTTTCATCTCCCTAACTCTCTGTGGTACGTCATGGATGATTTTTTTTGGCTTTTGTTTATTGTTTACTATTTCTGTCTTTATTTTAATTTTATTTAATTAATTAATTTATTTTTTGAGACAGAGTCTCCCAATGTATCCCTCGGTTGAGTGCAGTGGCATCGCAGCTCACAGCAACCTCAAACTCTTGGGCCTATGTGATTCTCTTGCCTCAGCCTTCCAAGTCACTGGGACTACAGGCACCTGCCACAATGCCCGGCTATATTTTGGTTGTTGTCATTGTTGTTTGGCAGGCCTGGGCTGGGTTCAAATCTGCCAGGTCTGGTGTATGTGGCTGGTGCCCTAGTTGCTGAGCTACAGCTTTCAAGCCACTATTTCTGCCTTTTGATGCAAATAATCTACTCAGTATCACATCCTTTGGGCCTTTTAATATTTTATTCAACAATGATATTTTTCATGTCTGAAGTTCCACTTGATTTTTTTCTTTTTTTGGTGGTATCTTCTTATAGCATACTTCATTTTGTGATACCATTCTTTATTTTATACACATTTCACGAATAGCTATTCTACACTTAGTTTCTGACAATTCTATATTAGAAGGCCCTGGGGTCTAAATCTACCTTTTTTTGTTTCAGCGACAGGTGGAATGACAAGGCTTGCCTCTGAACGTTGGTTCTCTGAGTTGTCTAGCAATGAGATAGCTGGAACCAATAACTCCTATCCTGCTAGCCAGAAGGGCTACAACTTCATGTGAAACCAGGAGTTTACTTTGTCCCCTGAGATGTTCTCAATCTAGAGCCCACATTTCCTGGTGGTAGGCATCTGACATTTTCTAGCTTAGTATTGTCTTAAACCAAGCTCCTTAACTTATCTGCTTAGTGCTTGAAACCCATTTTCTTTCTTTTTATATTTTTTGTTTTGGGTTGGACACATAATAGTTGTACATATTTATGGAGTATATGTGATAGTTTTATATATGCATACAAAATATATTGATCAAATCAGGGTCATTGGGATATCCATCTATCGATCACCTCAAGGATTTATTATTTGTGTTAGGAGCATTCCAATTCCACTCTTTTCTGAAATTCTTATACCACTACAGATTAGGATTATCCTATTGCTATTAGGATTTGCCCTTAAGGCATCTGCATTTTCTTATTTGCTTATAGCTTTCCACTCCCTGCAACTAGCTCTCTTTTAGGGGATGGTTGGGGGTGAATAAATCTTAAAGATTTCTTGTGAGTCCAGTAATGCATAAAATGTGTTATATCCAGTGTCTACCTAGTTCCTGGTAGCAGAAGGATGCTTCCAGGATATCTAATTAGCCCTATTATATGAAATGGGTTTTTATACATATCTGTTTCACCCTCTTAGACTATGAGCTTTTTGAGGAATAAAATATGCCTGTTTCTAGTACCAAACATAGTTCTTAAATTAGAATAAGCCTTCATAAAAAGTTTGTTAAAATCATATGTGATGTAATAATACTTTCCTCCCTCGAAACACCACCAAAGCTCCCCCCTCCAATATACATGGCATATATTCTTTAGTCTGAATATTGCCTTTGATACTTATTTCATGAATTGCTATGAATTTTATGAGGGAAAGGGAGGGTAGAATCATGGGGGCTTATTTCAGGTCTAAACTAACATTCCTAGTCTGTCACCCAATTTCCCATCACCTAGGAGCAGTTGGATGGTATTGTTATGATGTTAGGAGGTGTAGAAAAGTTCATGAAAACACTCCATTGGCTCAGGGGCCTGGGATTCCTTGGGAATGCAATTGGTTTATACATTTTAAATACTTAGATTACTCAGTTTTATCCCTGTTGGTATCCAGAGTCTCCAAATCTATAGTGTGCTACTTCAAACATTCTGATTTGTCCTGCTTTTCCTGTTCCCCAGGAAAGGATTCCCTGTAACTAAGTTGTAGAGATTGGCAGAATTCCAAGGTGGTATTGTTGCCAGGCTAATAGTTCTTAATAATCAATGAGGCTTATTCATTAGTATTATTAACTCCTCCCCAGCCCCCAGCACCACCTGCAATTAGTTACACGAAGGCAGACAGATGGTTTCCAGATGTTTACATGGCCATCTTGTGGGTTTTCCTCACTCGAATCAGGCAGGCTGTAAAGATGCCTGAGGTAGGGAGAGAAGAGTTTGGGCATGGGAATGGAAAGATGGGTAGAGCAATGAATGAGCACACGTTTTCAAGAGAGGAGCCATTTTAGCCGGGTGTGTTGTTCAGTGTTCCCGTCTGTGACTCCCTACCCCCCTCAGCACTCAGGGAGGGACTGATTACCGAGAAAGCCACTCCCTCCGTGGACCCCTCCTACTGCCTGGTGAGCTCATTCCACCCCCACAGGGTGGGATGGTGGTGGGTTCTGTGGTGACTTGGCACACTGCTCCAGATGTCTGGGAAGTGGGGATTAGGAGCGTCTGGGTGAGTCACGGTTGCCTCCCTAGTGTATAGACCTTGGGAGAGCTTTTCCAGCGTGCAAAAACTGAAGATTTTAACACTGTGGCTTGTTGATCGGAACCGGTGAAGGTGTTTGGTCTGCTTAGGTAGATTTCATGGGCTGTATTTGTGGCCTGCCTGTGCCTCTGGCTGATGGAGCCTACTCATGGTCTAGGGGCAGATAGGGCCCTGTGGCTCCATGTCAATGCCCAATTCTAGCCACTGATGGCAGTTGCCTTTCCTGCGGCTCCCCTTCCCTGCTCCTGTCAGAAGCAGATGGATAGTGGGAGTGCACAAACCGCTCAGACAGCTACTGAGCCTGGGGGTGCTGGGCGTTAATAGTAATTATCATAATAAAAATAAATTGTCTCCAGTTAGTGAGGGTTTGCGAGGCTTGTGTTTAACCTTACAATGACCTGATTAGCATTTTGGCTAATCATGATTCCCATTCTACAGATGCAGAATCAAGTCCATAGAGTTTAAGTCTATATCCAGGTCATACAATTGCGAAGAGTTGCACAGTCACAATTCAGTCTTGGTTGTATGATTTCTAATTGTGCCTTCATTTCTCTATTCTGCACAAGCTCATCATTCTTGACTCTAAATTTGCTTTTTGGTGAGTTTCCAGAAGGTTTAATACAGTCTTACTTTTGGTAGGGGATGTTCAGAATTAAAATATGGTCAATGAACAAGGAATTCCTTTAAGCTAAGAACTTCTGAAGCTATGTAGGTAAGTTCCAGTACAAAATAGGGGAAGGCTTGCTTAGAGATGGTACATAAATTTTTTTAGGATTTAGACTACAGAAACAGCACTAACACATGTGCACACACACACTGTTCTTTACTGAATAACCTGGGAGGAAGATGGTCTCTGAGACCAGAAAGTTCAGATGCAGGAAGGGTGGGAGTCTGGTCAGAAGCACAGGGGACTCATGTAGTTGGGAACAAAGCTCCTGCCTCCGGTGCTGCCTTCCAAGCTTTCCCTGGGGGGAGCTGCCTTGCCCACTCTGTCAGTTTCTTGTGTGAGATCTACTAGGGGTGAAGGTGCCCAAAGGCTTCTTTCTCACTGTAGAATCCCTTATACATGTGATATAGAATCTTCAGAGTAAGTGGTAGGCACCGGCCTCTGGGGCCTTGAACTCAGATGCATGGACTTGCTTGACTGAGGCCCTTACTTGCTGTGTAGGAAGGGCCCAGATGCTCTCCCAAAGGCTGTGTGTGTGTGTCTTTGCTGGGAATGCTTATCTCTACATCGTCAACCTTAACATGGCTAACACATGTTAGGCACTAATATGGGTAAGATTGACTTAAGGAATGGGTAACTGAGCAATCAGACAGAGATCAAACTGCAGAAAAACATTTCCTACCATATTTAATAACAGTATTCATTCAGTATCTATTGAGCTCCTTTACACAAAGATCTGTGCAAAAGCACTGTGAGGGACACAAAAATAAAACATATGGTTCTTATCCCTAAGGCATGAAAACTCTAGTTGAGAAGGCCAACGATAACTGAATATTCTTCCCTTTATCTGGATTTCCTTCCCCTAATCTCTTCACGTCTATATTTTTCTCATCCTTAAAGACTCAAATGATGCTTCTTCTGTGAAGCTTCTCCCTCTTCTGACTCCCTTTATAATTGTTTCTGTATATGCATCATCTCCTATTTTAAGCTATAAGCATCTTCAGAATATGCCTGGCATCTGAATCATTGCTGTATTTTCCTGTCCCTAGGGCTAATGAAACCTAGAACATACCAGAATCTCTATCATACCATTGAATCTCTGTCATACCATTGCTCTTTAGTGTTTTAAATTAAGCAACTATTGGACAAATGAAAATACCCATAACAAAGAAAACAAATTTTCAGGATGACATAGCGATGGAGATAGTCAAAAAGGGAAGGAAGGAATACAGAAAGCTAGGAAGGAGCCTCTGCTCAATGGAAGGGGAGTTCACCTTGAACCTGTCTAAGGTAGGGATGTGTTAGAGAGCTCAGTGAGGAAACAAAGCCTCGTGCACAAAAAGTCTGTGATGTCAATGAGAAGGACAACCTCAAAGTCCATATTCTAAGAAGCCTCAACATGGATTTGGAGGCCATCAGGAAGGTAGTGTAGATTGGGGAAGAGAAGGAAAATGTGCTGCAGGGGCTTTAGGGATTTGGGGAGGTATAAATGTGTCTGGGCTACAGCTGGAACTTGGAGTGGAAAAGGGATAATAAAGAGCAATGGTATGACAAGTGGAATGGATAATTTCATGAATAGAACTGTTAAAAAGTGAAGAAAGGCCAGTTGTCTGCAACTAATGGGGAAGGTTAGCTATTCAACTGGCCTCATAGAATTCCAAAGAGTGGAAGGGCGTTCATAGGGAAATAAACAGGAGGACTTACCCTATGTGGAAGGGATAATTATATTTTATTCTAGGCAGTAATACCTCAGAAAAGTTGATAAGTAGATTCAGGCTATAAAGGGGTTTAGAAATTTCTGAATTTCTGAAGTCTCCATTTTCTCCACATAGGAAATTTTAAAAAGAGACAATTTCAAAGGCCAACCTATGTTCAAACATAAGATAAAAAGCTCTGTATAGCATAAATAAAACAAATAAAAAGTGAAAATTGGGCTGAAACTGGGACTTGCTGAATTCTGGGTCCAGAAATTAGACAGAGATTGTTAGAGGTTTTAGATGTTGCAGAGTAACATAGACAAAAAAAGCTCCCCTGCTTCTAGGTGAGGAACCAAAGCCTGTGGTGAGGTGTGGTGGGGGTGGAGCTAGTAACACCACCCACAAAAAGAAGCTTGGCAAGATGTGATTGGACTCTTTGGGGGGCTCTTGTTTACATCAAGGTGGGAGGAAGTAGACCCAGATTTCCATGTAGGACCAAGGCCAGGAATGTCTTGTCCAGAACATGCAATATAAGCTCTAGTTTTATACTGGAAGTCTCGGGGAGCTGAATGGGGGTGCTCACAAAACTGATAGAGCAGGAAGGATACTGGGAGAGGAAGATGGGGGTGGGGAGAGCGAGACAGGGAGCAAATCCTTAAATAAGGCTGCAGATCTGAAATTCACAAAGCATGAAGGGAAAGTAATGTGAAGAAAAGGAAACAACAAGATCAACAATTTGGAGATGAATTCATCTCAACGAAATGAACATAATTAGAGCAATCTAAAAGGGACTTTAAGGCATGTGTGCAGAATCTTCAGAGGGATAAAGAATAACCCTAAAAAACACCAATAAATTATGATATTAAAGAGTCAGACATAAAAGAAGAAGAAAAGTTTCTGAAAATGAAACAATTGGAAATCCAAGAAGTAAAAAAATCATAGTGGAAATGGGAAAATCTCAATAGACAAGATACATTTCATACTGGATGCAAAGGGAGAATTAGTCAATTAAAAGATTTTAGTGAAGAAGCCATCTAGATTAGAGCAAATAAAAATATAAAAGGGCAGTTAAGAAGTGTGGATAATAGCACACATAATAGGAATTCCAGAAGACAACAGAGGAAATAACAGAGAACCAAAATTGAAAGATATTAAATAACTAAACATTTTTCCAGAATTGAGAAAACACAAGTTCTCAGATAGAAAATGCACATTCTCTAATGTGCTAAGGAGAAATTCACCCCAGGCACATTGATGTGAAATTAAAAAGTATAAAGTATAGAGGAAAACTTTTTTAGATTTACCAGAGAAGCAGAAATTCAGATTACTTTAGAAAGAAGGAATTTTAGGGGTGAGGGTAGGTTTGATAGAAGGAGGGTAAACGGTGGGACCACACCTGTGGGGCATATTGCAAGGGTACAAGTCAAATCTATCAAATATAGAACATACATGGCATAACACAATAATCAAGACGAAAGCTATATTAATTAGTTTGATGTAAACACTCCAAATTATACAAAAAAATCAACACGTTGTACCCCACATATGCATACATGATCTGTGGGTATATGACTTAATAAAAGGAAAAAAAAAAAAAGTGCCTGCAATGATTGGCATAATCAGAAAAAAAAAAAAAGAAAGAAAGAAGGAATTTTTCTTACTGAGGACACTCATTAACAATAATAAAGTCAGGAAAGGAATATCTTCAAACTTCTGAGAGAAAATGCAAGTTCAGATGGGTTAAAAGAATCTAGGCTTAGGCTGGGTGAAGTGGCTCAAGTCTGTAATCCTAGCACTCTGGGACGCTGAGGTAGGTGGTTTGCCTGAGCTCAGGAATTTGAGACAAGCCTGAGCAAGGGCAAGACCCCATCTCTAAGAAAAAGCTGAGGGTTGTGGTTGGTGCCTGTAATCCCAGCTACTTGGGAGGCTAAGGCAAGAGGACCACTTGAGCCTAGGAGTTTGAGGTTGCTGTGAGCTATGACACCAAAACACTCTACTGAGGGTGACAAAGTGAGACTGTCTCAAAATAAAAATAAATAAATACAATAAAATAAAGTAAAATGAAATAAATAAAAGAATCTAGGCTTAAAAATATTCAACAAGAGGACAAACTAAGGGTTGGCTGAGTTTGCATTCCTCTTATTCCTCCCCTAGCCCCTGACTTGCTAGTGGAACTATCACAGGCCTACCTCATCTAGAAAAGTGGTTCTTAGCCAGTGGACGTTTAGCAATATCTGGAGATATTTTGGATTGGCATGATTTGGTAAGTACTACTTGCATTTAGTGGGTAAAGGAAAGGGGTAATCACTGAAATCCTGCAATGCACAGAATACCCCACGACAAGAAAGACTTATTTGATCCAACATGTGAACAATGGTGCTGTTGAGAAATGCTGAGCTAGAAGAAAGCAAGAAACAATATGAGCCCAGAAACTGGTAAAATATATTGGTTAATCAAATTAACGATGCCATTAAAGAAATTAACATTGCTTGGTAAAAAGGGTAGAAAAAAGTTTTAACCATGGGGGATATTTAAATTTTTTTTATTATTACATTTTAGAGATGGGCTCTCACTCTACCACCCATCATAGCTCACTGTAGCCTCGAACTCCTGGACTCAAATGATCTTCCCACTCCATCCTCCTGAGTAGCTGGGACTACAGGTACCCACCACTATGCTTGACTCCTTAGAAAATTTTTATAATGGCAAAGTCTTGCTATGTTGCCCAGGCAGTATGTGTGTGTGTGTGCATTTTAAAAACCACCTAATTGATACATGAAAACATACCAAAAGCTGTTTATATTTAATGTATTTAACTTGAGTTCAGAGACCAGTATGTATCTTTGAAACCCTCACCACAATCTGTGCCATAAACATATCCATCACTTCTAGAATTTTTCTTCTGCTTCTTTATTAACTATGGTTATTTTTTTGTGATGAGGACACTTAACATAAGTATTCTCCCCTCTTAGCAATTTTCAGTACAGTATTGTTAGGTATAGGCATTATACTGTACAGAGATATCTGGGACTTGTGTTTGAAATTGCTTTAGCTTGAAACTGTCTCATTTAAAAATTTCCTATGTGTAGAAAAGGGAGGCTTCAAAGAATTAACTTTGAATCTTGACCAGAAATTTCCCATCTTCTATTACTGAAAGTTTGTATCCTTTGACTGATAGAGGGTGATTTTCAGTAGTTAGTTAGAGCACAGTAGAGCCGTTGTGTTACTAAAGAGGAGGACAGAAATAATGAATAACCTTAGGCTTTATCAAAAACATACACTTAAGCGTGTATGTTAACAATTTGGGGTAACAATCAAAAGAGAAGAAAAATAATCTATAATCCCAGACCAGCAAATGAAGGAAAGTAGGACTATAGACAACTTTATTAATTTAATAAAGTTTAGAAAAAGAGAGAAAGTTGAGTGAGAAAAGCATGGAAAACAAAAGATGCAATTTAAAATAGAAATAAGTTCAAATATATCAGTAGATGCAACACATGAAAATAAATTAATCTCACCTATTATAAACTGCAAAGACACAATGTTGGGTCAAAAAAACCACCTGTAGAGTAATCTCTCTCTCTATATATATGCTAATGATACCATTTGTGTAAAGATTAAAGCATTATTATTTATTCTATATATATGTGTATTATTTATTTTTTATTTCAATAGATTTAGGGGACACAAATATTATACACGAGTGAATTGTATAGTGGTAAAATCCAGGCTTTTAGTGTACGCATCGTTCAAATAGTGTACATGGTATTGAATAGGTACATGTTGATCCCTCACTCCCCTCTCACCCTCCTTCCTTCTGTGTCTCCCAAGTCTATCATACCCCTCTGCGTGACCATGTATACCTGTCATTTGGCTCCCACTTGTGAGAACAGGTGGTATTTGTTTTTCCATTCCCAACATACTTCACTGAGGATAATAACTTCCAGTTCCATTCAAGTTGCTGCAGAAGACATTATTTCATTCTTTTTTATGGTTGAGTGGCATCCATGGTATACTGAATGAATGTTGTTGTTTATGGATAAATACAAACAGAAAATATTTTAAAACATAATAATAAAAGTGCCACCTTTGGGATTATGGTTTGCAGTGGGATTAGAGAGAGAAGAATGACACTGAAAGAAGATAACACATGAAATTACAATCTCTTCTGAAACATTTTACTTTAGAAAAGGGAAAATCTAAGTAAATATGGAGAAAAAGTTAACATTGGGGTAGTTGGTACACAAATATTCATTTTTTAAGTAGCCCTTATACTTTTCCGAATATTTGAAATATGCTTAAATACATCACCATAGCTGTATTACAAATGGAACACAGGATATTCACCAAGAAAGGGTGAATAAAGGCAGCATATCTGATAATAGAGTTTTAGACACAAATCTGCGTTTTTTTCTGTAATGAGGTTTTCTTACACATTTGGTGTTTTCACCTATACAAAGGTGACTAACTCATAATTATTTCAGACCATTGTATTTTAGTTCTATTTTCTATTAAAGACATATATAACAAATGATATCATAATTTATATAAAATAAATCAGCAAAAATTAATCCACTCATAAATAGATCTACAAATAAGATACATCAGAATTTCCCATAGGAGCAGGCAGTGTCTGCAGGACACAGCGGAAGGAAATTGTAGATGTGGCATGTGTCTGTTTTTGTATCAACTCTGCCCTGCAGGACTGGGCAAGTTGCTTATGTATGTGATTATCTGTCTCATCTCACTAGGAGATCAGATGCCTTATAAAAAATAAACGAGGTTAGTAACACTTGCCTTTTGATTGAAACGGTGAAGGTGAAATTTTAATAGGCAAACTAGGACATCTGAAAGAGGAGAATAGGGGTAGACTGTGAGAATTCAAGGGGGAGAAATGTTTATGCCCCAAATGATGGGGCTCTGGGCAGGGGCGATGCTTGGAAAGTAAAGAATGTTTCTGTTTCCTACTCAAAATGTGCCTTAGGCAAAAGGGCACTAAAATTAATTCTAAGCACTCAATCCCAGGGGCATCTCCCTATGTGCTGCTGAAATTGGGTAAAAGGCAATGGTGTAGGACAGGTTAGTAAGAAATGAGCGTTCAGTGGAGCTGCTGGTGGATGAATTATGATGGACCGTGAACTTTACACATATATGTGTGTATATGTATATAGTAAAACTGACATATGTATCAGTCGAAAGTACGCTGAGAGGGGTAAGTTCTTCAGAAGTCACATCTTTAAGTATTGACCCAATCTGAGAGGATTAGCATAATATCATCTCTTGATAGCTAGGGAGGTGGTAGGCATGCTAGCCACGGGCTGAGTCCCCACGAATTCTCCGGTCCCTCTCCATCTAGCAGTTACTGTCATGTTGGTCCCTGTGGCAGTTGGGCAGCAAGTTAAATTGGTTCAATATAATTTGGGTTGATGGGCATTTGGGCTGGAACATATTCTTCTTAGCAAAATATCTCAAGAATGGAAGAAAAAGTATCCAATGTACTCAGCCCTAATATGAAGCTAATTTATAGCTTTCATATGAAGGCTAAAACCCAATTATAGCACAGGAATACAGGGATAGGG
>CAUYON010079290.1:0-22701 GCA_963573935.1 Arctocebus calabarensis
TGTAATGATACATGGCATCAGGGCCTCTGATGACGGGGAGTACCGATGCCTTTTCAAAGATGATGGTAGCTCCAGCATAGCCCTCCTGCATCTCAAGGTGGCTGGTGAGTGACGGGTTTTGACTTTCTCTGGTGATGGCTAGGCAGGATACATTTGCCTATATCAAGAGAGTAGGAATTTCTGAAGACAAACTGTTCCTTGCTCGCTGGTAGGGCCCCGGATGCCCTGTCCCCTGAAGGCAGCAGGTCACCAGCAGCAGCCTCTGGACTTCTTCCAGCCCTGGTGGGCAAGATGCTGCTCTCCGTCCAGGATGGAGTCCATGCAGTCCTCCAGGAACTCAGCGTTCTACTTTGAATACTTGGGAATTCCCACACTGAAAAATTACCGTGAATCAGAATTCCATCACCCACAATGCTCCAAGACCCTCCAAAGGTTTGCTTTGCTGAACTCTCCTTTTACAAGGAGAAGACTATGACAAACATAGAAACAAATTGATAGCCTATGCAAAAAGAAGTGAAAATGAAAATATATTTTTAAGAAGACATTAAAGAATGTCAAGAAATTGATAGAGACTTAGCCCAACTTCCCAAATTCCTCCATCTATTTTTAAAAGGTTATGAGATTTTAGAGCCAAAATGGACTTTTAGAATTTAGTCTTTACATTTTGCACATGTGAAAAAACTGACTGACAGAGAGGTCAAGTGCATCTGTGAGTGGTTCTTTCTCAGGGGAAGAGCTGGAACTTGACCTGAGGTCTCCTGCATGGCTATTGAATATGAGCAGACACTATTGAACTTGATGCCTTTGATGATACAGATGACATCAGTTGTACTTTGGATGGTACAGACATCAGTTGACTCCTGTGTAGATAGATATTCTTAAGGGGCTTCTTCATAGATGTTGAGGATGAGTCTTCTCCTACAACCTTCCTACTGCATCCTCAGCTTTTGTGGTCCTCACAGAACAGGCTCCTTGCTATTGATGTGGCTCTGTGGTGGCAACTCTATAAACAAACCATTTGCTGCTTCCTAAAAATGAGCCTTTTTTAGCTATGGGCAACATGCATCCTCATTCTTCCCAAGCTGAAAGGTTGGTTTCTTTGAGGTTGACAAATGATCATTTATATCATCTCAGAATGGCAACAGCCCATCTGCAGCCCTTGATGGCAAGGTGAGAGGGCATGGCCAGGGCTGGAGTGCCCAAGCACAAAGCACACAAGCCTATTTCAAAATAGGCTTGGATATGTGAGGAAGGCAGTAGCCAGGATTTCAAGGAAGAGGGACAGTAGGGATGTCACTTGGAGCTGGAAAGAAGGAGCAGGGATTGCTTTAAAAGAAAACAAGGGAGGCAGGAAATAAGCTATGTAACTTGTAGCGTCCTATAAGCATGCCTCTTGTAGATACGTGAATGCTGTGGACACAAACCCACTTTGCAAACTCATGCAAGAAAGGACAAGATTGTCCAGTGGTGCCATCACATAAAAGGGAACGCTTTTGTTTTACCTCCATTTCAGCATCTGTCCCATAATTGCTGTATAAGACGCAGCAGATCCTGGCTGGATGGTCTACGTAAGTTTGTGTTCTCAGTTTCCCCACCTGAGAAATGGAGATACTGGTATCTATCTTTGTGTGATCTGGGCAATTGCTCTGGTCCCAGTGCTTGAAGCACCTACGTTTAGTTTAATGCTCTGCTTTTAACAACTTGGCATTCTTCATGATTTTTGAACAAAGGGGCCTGAACTGTCATTTTGCTTTGGGCCAGTAAATGATGTCGTTGCTGTTGGGTAGTATCTATCCCAATGGTTATTATGAGTATTAATATTGTGGGAACTCTTTATTATCTGGCTAACCCTTTATCAGACTAAATTTAATTTAATTCCAGCTCTTGTAATTGTGCTGAATAACCAAGTAATTATTGTTTTATTTTTGAAATTCCATCACAGAAGAAATAATTCAGATGAAAACTGTCTTGGAAAAGATCATCCCTTTTCAATTCCTAGATTGATTTTACAAGAGTTCCCCCTCTTTGAAGCATGTACTTCTTTTCCTATTTTCTTGGTCTCTAAGCGCCTCAGAGTTTAGGCATTTGATTCTATAATATTTAGAGAGAAGGAAGTAGGGCAGGCGTATTGGTTTCCATTTGGTTGGGAGCACAAAAGCACTTGGAAGTATGGGGAAGGTAGAGGAAGATAATAGAGTAATGTGGTTTTCTTGCTAAATTCCCAAATTCTTAAAGAGATCAGATTAAGATTCAATTTTTTTGTTTAACAGCAAGGGGCTGAGGGGCAGAGCAGAGGGAAGCCGGGAATTATCTTTGACGCTTCTCTTTCTTATGCCCACAACCACTGGGCCACATTGGGCTGTCCATCCATCTGCTAAACCTACTTCCAGTGTGGCCACTTCTTCCCTTCTCTCCAAATAGGGCTGCCCACCAACACACAGCACAGCCAGAAGCTCCTGAGTTCATGCCCCCATCTCCCCACACTCACTCTTTTGTTGTTTAATTTTTGTAGCTGCTTCATTGAGATGTAATTTACATACCATACAACTTATCCAGTTAAAGTATACAATTTAATGGCTTTGGGTATATTGCATTATTAATTCTTTTTAGCAGTAGTAAATATATATCACATAAAATGTGCCATTTAACCATGTTTAAGTGTGCAATCTACTAATGTTAATACGTTAAAAATGTTATGTTCAATCATCTCCATTATTTTCAGAACTTTTTCACCCCCCCAAACAGAAACTTGGTGCCCATCCAGGGATGTCTAACCTTTCTTTTTTTTTTTTTTTGCTGATGCACATTGGAAGATGAGTTGCCTTGGGCCACACATTAAATATTCAAACACTAATGAAAGCTGAGGAGCAAAAGAAAAGATTCATGCATATTTTTCAGGATATCTGACACTTGTTATTGATGTGGCTTTGTGGTGGCAACTCATATAAGCAACTCACATACGGGTGTCAAATAGTCTGCATGCGGCACTCTGGCCTCAAGTTAGACACTCCTGCAGGCAAAAACTCTCCATCCCCCCTCTTCCGACTCCTGGTAACTTCTATTCTACTTTCTGTCTCTATAAATGTGCCTGTACTAGGTGTTTCGGTGGAATCATACAATATCTGTTCTTTTGCATCTGGTTTGTTTCACTTGGCATAATATTTTCAGTATTCATCCATGTTTTAGCATGTATCAGAACATCGTTCCTTTTTAGGGCTAAATCATGTTCCTTATTTTGTTTATCCACTCATCTGCTGATGGACACTTGGGTTGCTTCTACCTTTTGGCTATTATGTCTATTGCTGCTATGAAATATGGGCACACAGGTATCTGAGTCCCAATCCTTTGAACTTCCAGGACCCACCGTTGACGCTCCGGTCTGTTTGCACTCTACAGCCAGAGTAACTTTTCACCAGCACACGTCTAATAACTTTGGTTCTCTACTTAGAATTCTTTGCCAACTTAAGATAAAAAAGGAAATGCCCACCACAGTCTCCAGGACCCTGAGGTTGATTTGCCAAACGATCTAAGTCCCCTCACACTTCCCTTTACTCTGCTCTGGCCACCTCAGACTGCTCTCCATCCTTCTATGGAGACAGATTCCTTTTAGATTTCAACATGCTGGTCCCTTTTCCTGGAATGTTCACCCTCCCCAAACATCCAGCTTTTGGTAGCTTCTTGCTTGGCCAATTCTTCCTATCTTCTACGTAAGTCCACCTTGCCTTAAAGTTTTCCCTAAGGCGGCCCTTCCTCCATCAGGCTCAACTTCTCCATTACCCTCTGTTGCTCCAATGGCCCCTTGACTTTGGTGATGCTCTACCCCTGCGGTAATCATGACTGCTATTGACTAAACACTTAACTTTGTGGTCCTATGCACATGATCTGTGTCAAGTTACCAACTCCTCACCCATCTGACGACTTTAGCAGAATATACAGAGCAAGAAAACCAGGGGTGCTGCTGCAGTTAGCAACAGTGCTGATCCACAGGGTAGTGCTGCCAGCCCCCTCCCCAGACCTATGGGCATGGTTCTCTCCCTGTGCCAGCATACCCCGACGCCCTACAGAACTGGCACACACTAGTACCCAATTCATATCTAAGCCGGCTGAATGAACAGAATGGAAAGTACAGGCAACACTTGGATGTGGAGCAAACATTACCTACGGAGTGTCTCCTAAGTGCTGAGCACCCTTACCCACCCTCCCAGCCTGTTTTGCAACCTGGAGCGTGCATGCTAATAAGAGGCTTACTGAGAAGGTTGGGCTTTTATTTTAATGTAGATTTTAAAAGTCATTGTGCCTGGCCATCTGGGTACCCCTTTACAAACACTGATGTTTGGCATTTGCCACTCCATCTCTAGACTGGAAAGAAAGGTCTGGGATACCAATTCGGGGACCCAGCCCCCGCGTGGGCACCGGTGGGACGCAATGCCCCTTCCGGATCTCAGCGGCACATCTCTGAGAAGGTCCCACCCGAGAGGTCAGCGCGTTCACGTTTTCCTTCTCTGGTCCTCCCTGCTACACTCTGGGAAGTTAGCAGCCCGGGAGCCCCGCCCTTGGGCCTCATTATCTACGTTTCCGCGTCACGCCCGCCGCGAACTTGGCAGGCCCTCCTCGCGGTGTTAGGGAACAATTTGTGCCTAGCGGCCGCTTGCCCACCCCTCCTCCCTCCCGCCCGCCGGGCCTGGCCGGGTCGCCGAAAGGCCCCCAGGGTTTGGGTCGGTCGCAGGAACCTGCACCTGGAGCGCAGCCACCGGGCCCCCCACGCACTTGACCTGATACCCCAAAGTCGAGGCCACACAGGCCGCTCCTCACCCCCGGGCTGGGCATGCAAATGTGGGTCACACCGCGCATAATCTAGAAGTTCAGAAAGATGCTGTGGCCCAATTTAAAACAAAGCCCAATTATTAGCGATGGGCGGCTATTTATGCCGGTGCAGTGTCAGATCTCGAGCGCCGCAGACAAGCAAAGGAAGCTAGTCCGAGAGAACAGAAACGGGCTCTGAAGCCACCTGACCCGTTTTGAGAGCTCCAGGTCTTTGCCGTCCAGGCTGCGCGAGCTTGGGCTAAGCGTCAGGGCTCAGTCTTTTCCTCTGTGAAATGGCGAGAACTGTGCGTGCTTGGTGACTCTGCACGTGGCGCGAGGCTGGTGGCGGGGATGGCAGTACCGTGATCCGCGCCTCCAGGACCCCATCTTCCCTCGGCTCCCGCTCGGCCCCGCCCTGGGGCGCCCCAGCCGCTGCGCTTGGCTCCAAAGTGCGTCACGGGAGCCGGGCGCGCTCCTTCCGCGGCCCGGGCGAAGCTGGCACCGCGCCAGCGCGGGCAGGGCTGGGGTGCCGGGCCCTATTTGGGGCTGGGATCCGGGCGTGGAAGGCGCTCAAGTTGCGGCCCCGGGAGCGTTGTTGAGGGCGCCCTCCACGGCGGGCAGCGCGCCAGGGACCGGCCTCGGCAGCCGCCTGGCGCGCGAAGGCTCCGCTTTCCCTGCTATCCCCCCTCCCTGCCTCCAGTGCGGCAACAGCAGAGATTTCCTCTCGGGGAAACTACGCGGATCCTTCCCGGGGCTCCTCGCCCCGCCCCAGTTCCCCGCCTTTGCCAGGGAGCCTGGGCTGGCCCTCGCCTGGGAGGAGGCTCTGGCGGCCTGGGCCGGGAGGCGGCGGGGGGCCATGTGACGTCGCTCTCTGCCCTGCGACCCCCAGCGCTCCCGGGACTTGCGCCCGCGCCCTGTCGCGCGGCGCATCATGCTCCTGCCGGGACACGCGCGCCCGCTGCCCGCGCCCCAGCCCGCGCAGCATCCTGGCCTCCGCCGGCAGGTAGAGCCTCCGGGGCAGCTCCTGCGCCTCCTCTACTGCACTGTCCTGGTCTGCTCCAAAGAGATCGCAGCCCTCTCGGACTTCTCCGGTAAGAGCGCCCTCCCTGGCCGTGCGCCCCCACTCCGCGGTTCGCCCAGGTGAGCCCTGGGCTGGGGACAGCAGCCTCAGCGGCCAAGGCCGGGTTGGATTAAAGTAGATTGTTCTTGTCTGGCGTGAGCCCCTGACATACCGGTGGCTTCGTGCCGGGCGGCAGCGAGAGAGCCCTTATCCCAAGAAGGAAGGGTAAGGTAGTTTCTCGCCCTGAAGTTGACCTCGTCAGTTTCCCAGTGTAAAGAACCCAACTTGATCCACGCGCACTCGCCTGAGGCGCCTTAAGCTGAGTCCTGTGCTGCACCCAGTGCTGTAAAATACACCTGTTGTGGTCGGAGGAGTTGCATTTAGGTTGCCACCCGCATCGTGCGGGTGCCCATGTAGGGAAACTAGCGGAGGGGACACCTACAGTGAATTCAGTCTGCTCAGGAAGGCAGAGAAGGAAGCCCGCGGGGACGAGAGGTCTGGTGAAAAAGCGAGGAGAAACCAGGAGAAGCTACAGAACAGCGAAGACTCGGGGGCATGGCTTTATTGCCAAAAGGTACCAGTGTCACCCCTCTTCAATCTTAGTTTCATTTAAAACAAAAAATCTTTTTTCTCTCGAGTAAACGAAGATGTTCTTCTTGAGAATCTCAGATAGTTCTGAGGTTGCAGGTTTGTTGTGGGTAGGTGAGAGTAGTTTCCAGGTTGACGGCGACTGTAGGAGGGCATGCTTATATTAGTGGTGCACTGGCTTATGGTCACAAACATCCCTGCAGCTGTAACAGCCTTGAGTCTCCCTCTGGCAAGGCTGGAGGCCTCATCCTTCCCCAGCCTAGCCCAGGAAGCAGCTCTGGGTGCCCCCTTCTCTGGGGGTCTGCTGCCAAGCCCAAGCTTTCAGGGCCCTTCAGTTCAGGGTCATTTGGAGTATAACTGTGGTAAACTGAGTCACTTCTCAGACCTGTTTGTGCAGTAGACTTGTACATGAAAAGAACAGGGGCAAGTCAGAAGTTGAGTATCTAGTTTACTGAAAGAGAATGTCATTGTTAGCTGAGAACTCTTAGATTGGAGGGTTTTTTGCTTTGAATATTTAATATCCAGGCAGTATTCCTGCCTAGCAAAGGAAGCCAAGATATGCCCATTTGGCAGGGAAGCCATGGCCCTTAAAATCAAGCATCAGAGGATCAGAACTCTGTGATAAATGTTCTGGGGAAATGCATCAAGCTTTTCAAGTGCTATTGACTTTTTTTAAAATAGAACTTTCTTGGCTGCTAGAAAAGCTCTGTCTTTGCTGTTTTAAGCTAGAGAGAGCTGTTCTGAGTTCAACCACAGTCTAGAATTCACAGTCTAGCTCTGAATTCTAAAGAAAGAACTGTACGCTGACAAGCCCTTTCTTTGTGACATCATTGCAACTGAACAAATATTGCTTTAGGCAATTGGCGCTGTAAACATTAGATTGTTTTCACAGATTATAGACACTTAAGAGTTTTGTTTCTTTAGGGAAGCAGTTCAATACTTGTAACATTCTATGGGTTACCACCCAAATTTGGAATTATCTGTTTGTAGGAACTGTTAATATACAGTGAACTTGAGCTATCAAACAGGCAGACTATATATATCCTTAATAAAATGAATGCCTGATATAGGTTCTTCTAAACAATGTAAATGATAAATCCATTTCTCTTTGCTTTCCATGCAAACTGGAATTCCAGGATTTAAAAACTCTCTGAGGCCAGTGTGGTGGCTCGCACCTGTAATCCCAGCTCTTGGGAGGCCGAGGGAAGTGGATTGCCAGAGCTCAGGAGTTCAAGACCAACCTGAGCAAGAGCCAGACACTGTCTCTAAAAAATAGCCGAGTAGGGCGGTGCCTGTGGCTCAAGGAGTAGAACACCTGCCCCATATACTGGAGGTGGCGGGTTCAAACCTGGCCTCTACCAAAAACTTAAAAACAAAGCAAACAAACAAAAACATAGCTGGGTATTGCCGTGGACACCTGTAATCCCAGCTACTTGGGAGACTGAGGCAAGAGGATCACTTAAACCCAAGAGTTTAAGTTTGCATGAGCTAAGATGCCACGGCACTCTACCAAGGGTGACCAAGTGAGACTTTGTCTCAAAAAATAAATAAAAAATAAAAACTCTCTGAGCCAGTGGCAGGTGGTGATGTTGCCCCTCACAGCCAGTCCTCTTATTCCCTCTGATCAGTGATGCTTTCCAGAGACCTGAAGACGAGGGAGATAGTGTCAGGATACTTTTGAGGAGAAGAGAAGGAATATAATGTCCTCCCAAACCACAGACATTTGCAAATTTAAACCTTAATTCTATATAGGGTGAGATCGGGAAAACATTAGGTGAAAGAAAGGTGAAGTCTTCCATAAGTTAGATAATTTGACTTGAAGCTTAATGAACTTTTAGAGACCCCTTAACCACATGTTATGCAGCGTGGAGGAAAATCCCCAAAGCTAAGATGACAGTCCGAGTGTTCAGGTGAATGTTTTGGTTGAAGCAGTGGATCCTGATCACGTTACTGCAACCCCCCTGTGGCCTTCAAGCTTGCTGCCTGCTTTCCTGGGTACAGCCGGTCCTGTTCCTTTTTTTGAACTTGGAGGAGTGTGTAGAGACCAAAACAGAGGTCTATAAAGAGACAGTGGATCCTCCCCCACAGAGCCGTACAACAATAGCCAGGGCCAGACTGCAGCGTTTGACAACGCAGATACTTGTTTTTCTAAATAAGGGAAGCATCAAAATCTAGCGGAGGATGAAGGGAACGTGGGACTCCTTTGCCCTGGGAAGGAGGGAGGATGGTGTGTCCATGTGAAAGAAAGAACCAAACTGTCAGGGTTCACAGTGCTGTCTGTATAGTGTGGGGCTCCGCGGAGATTAGCAGAGCAGAGTTTTGGAAAGTTACTAAAGCCTTTCTCTTTTTCGCATCTCTTCCTTGAGCCTTTAGCCGAGGCTGTCAGCTGGTATAGTTTTCCTGGGTCATTGATTTTTTTTTTTGCCCTGGGGATTCCAGCCTCAATCTTACTCTTAATAAACCTGAGGCTGGTTCTGGCCTCCTGCTCCTGTCTTGTTCTAATCACCTCCAACCTGCTGGTAAACGGGCTCCCCAGTCACCCCTTTCTGTCTCATCCCTGAAGGTGTTGAGATGCTGCCAGAAGCCACTGGAAGGCTATCATCACTGCATTAAAAATGTATCACAGTGAAGGCAAGAGCATTTCATGCAAAATTAGTGCCTCTGATCCTTAATCTTGTACTCAGATGTGCTTGGCTTTCATCCATTTTTTCTTTGGGATGGAGTTTTGTTCTTTTGACCGCATTCTCAAATTGAGGATTGGGGTCGAGATTTCCAAATTGATCATTGATTTTTTTAAAAACCAGCACAAACCTCAGAAGTATAATGTCCCACCCATGGTCTTTGTTCAGAAGATAAGGCAGTGAGCTGGGACTTAGGGGTGGAAGCTGAGAGGAGGGAGGGGTGCCCTCCTAAATGCCAGTCATAAAAAGCAAGGGATCCTTTCCATTTTGCCTTGCCATGAAGAGTGAAGTTTCAGGGGGCCTCTCAGACTTAGCAGTGGTCCCTTGTACGTGCCAATTTTTTTGGTGCTTTTACCCTGTGTAGTTTCTCTGCTGAGGACAAACTGGGTCTTGTTTCCCCCTAATACTTTTTTCCTTTCTCACCTTTCCCCCTCCTAATTCTTTCCTCTCTCTCCTTTTCTTTTTCTTCTATTCCTTTTTTTCTCAGAGAAAGTCAAAGAGATAGATGGGTAGGGAATGGGAGGGAAGAAGGGAAGGAAAGGGTGGAAAATCTTTCTGGTTCCTGCTGGAATTCCTGGAGAACTCTTGCCTTTGGTCAAAGTTGTCAGGCTTGTCTGTTTACACATTTGGGTTTGCCCTAAGGCACATAGTGTGAATGTGGGAAGCCTGGTAGGGTTAGCTTTTAAAGTCTTCCTTGTACCCAAGTGTACGCAGATCTCAGAGAAAGGTCACTATGTAATGGGAGGTTTTTTTGTTTTGTTTTATTTTATTTTGTTTTGTTTTAGAGACAGAGTCTCACTTTGTCACCGTCAGTCGAGTGCTGTGGCGTCACAGTTCACAGCAACCTCCAGCTCTTGGGTTTAGGCGATTCTCTTACCTCAGCCTCCTGAATAGCTGGGACTACAGGTGCCTGCCACAACGCCCGGCTATTTTTGTTGTTGTTGTTGCAGTTTGGCTGGGGCAGGGTTTGAACTCACCACCGTCAGTATATGGGGCCAGCACCCTACTCACTGAGCCTCAGGCGCCACCCCTTGTTTTGTTTTGTTTTTAAAGAGATGAAATTTCACTGTTTCCCAGCTTAGAGTGCAGTGGTTATTCACAGGCACAAGTAAACCTCTCTGCAGCTTCAAATTCCTGGCCTCAAGGGATCCTCCTGCCTCAGCCTCCAGAGTAGCTAGTACTACAGGTGCTCACCACTGGCTTCCATCACTTGGCTTATTTGTCTAAATAGGGCCGGAGCCAGCGTTATAATCCCTGCATTTGTAGCCCAAGTAAGCAATAAGCGGTACTTGGTACTAGACTGTATTAGTTTGCCAGGGCTACCATAATAAAGTACTACAGACTGGGTAGCCTTAACAGAAATTTATTTTATTGCAGTTCTACGGGCCAGAAGTCCAAGATCAAGGTGCTGGCAGTGCTGGCTGGGGGATAACTATCTCTGCCGGGTGTCTTCACATGGTCTCCCCTGTCTGTGTATGTCCTAATCTCTCATAAGCACAAGTATTAAATGAGACTCATTAAAATGACCTCTTTTTAACTTAATCGCCCATTTAAAGACCCTGGCCAAGTACAGTCACATTCTAAAGTGCTGGGGCTTCAAAATGTGAATTTTAGTGGGACATAATACAGCCTACATAACTTAGATCATTTGCAGCCCCATGAATAAAACTGACCCGTAGCTATTTATTTCATTGGCTAGGAATTTCAGGTTTAAAAATTTGATAATTCATTTGATCTATGGTAATTCAGTTGATCTTGGAGGGAAGCGGGAACTCCATCCCAGTAGACACAGTTGTCCATCTTGGAGGGGTTGAACCTTGTGATTCTGCTCTCAGATAAGCAGTGGTTCTCAGCCCTGGCACCGTAATAGAATCACTTGGGGTGAAAGACAAATGTGTGGACACTCAATCTACACCCCAGGACTTCTGATTTAATTGGCCCTGAGAAAGCCAGGCATTGAGTACGCTTTAAAAGCTCCCAGGCGATTCTAATGCACAGCCAGAGTTGCGAACCACTGCTCTGGTGTCCAGAGGTGAGGGCAACCTCCTGCCTGTGTGTCATTTCATCTGGGGGCACATACATAGGGCTGGGTGTCCCCTTCACCCTTACCCCAGGGTTCATCACCAGGGAGACCAGGACTGTATTTTCCTAGCTTGTCACATCCTCCTAACACATTCACACATGCACGCGCACATGTGTACACACGCGTACACTTCCCTCAGCATTTTATTATGCTTCAGTCACATCATCGTTTTATTCTGGAGTTATCTTCACTATAAAAAAAAATTTATGGAGTAAAAGCCGGCTTGTGTCCAAAGAAAAACAACCAGATGCCTGAAAGAGTTGTCCAGCTGCGGCAGGGGAAGAGATGAAGAGCAAGTGTCTGAATCTGCTGGTCTGTTTCCATGGAAAGTCGCTACATCTGAGAAATGTTCCACCAGCTCTTTCCGTAGCAGACAGGAGTCGGGGCTGGCAAGTGGTCCCATTATTGATGGCTTTGGTCTCCCAGGTGCTCTATGGGGAAGGGTAGCCTGGCAGCAGTTTCAGGGAAGGAAGAGAAAGGAAGGAGTAAAAATTAATTGGGCTGGGTGTTGTCTGATTTCATCCTCATAGCAACCCTGTGAGGCGAGGATTAGTCTCCGTCGCAGACGAGCACTCAGCCTCAGAGAGGATAACTAACTTGCCCAAGGCCACCCAATGAGGGACCAGAGGCAGAGGTGGAGCCGGCCTGGGGGACTCAGCCTGGGTGGGTATTGAGTGGGGAGCAGGCCACATAGTTCATGGAGCGACCGCTGCTCTTCCAGGTCCCCTTTCATCAGCATCTTTTCATCACGGTCATTCCAAAGTGGGTGCACTCACGGAGTGACTCAGGAGAAAAGTGTTAAAATGTTAGAGCTCCTGTTCTTGTTTATTTGCTTTTCTATCTTAAATAAAGGAGTTAAATTTTGATTATGATTAACATATAAATTGACAGCAGAACAGTATGTCTGTTAGTTTTTTTTGTTTGTTTGTTTGTTTTTTAAGAGATAGAGTCTTGCTCGGTCACCCATGCTGGAGTGTAGTGCTGCAATCAGAGCTCACAGCAACCTCAAACTTACGGGATCAAGTGATCCTCCTGCCTCAGCCTCCCAAGACCAATCCTTGCCTCACAGGGTTGCTAGGAGGATGAAACCAGACTCCCAAATCACTGGGATTGTAGATCAGAGCCACAACCCCTGGCCTGGAACAGCATATAATTTATAAATACATGTACATCTATTGGAGATATGTTCTCAAAATGTTTTTTGCTGATAGGGAGGTCATGGTCTTCATAGCCATCTTGTTGGCTTAGTACTTTTAAAATTCTTGAAAAGGTACCTGCTTGGGGGTGATGTACACTGAAAGAACAACCACTTCCCTGTCGCCCACCCTGCCACCTGCATTGCCCACTCTTTTCTCCAGCTCCATAACTGCTAGCAAGATTTAGAGGCAGGATTTGAACCCAGTACCTTTCCAGTCTCAAAAATCCATCTTCTTTGCATTCAAGCTGAACAGTTGAACAAAGAAAGTGGGGGTGTGGGTGCGCTAAAGTTTTGTATCACTATTTTACTGAGGCTGGTATATTTCTATCTTTCTGGAAGGAACTGCCTTCTCATCATAACAGGGATCCTGCAATCACAAAGATTTTAGCATTGGCAGGACCGTCTCAGATTGGAAAGACAGCTGACCAAGTGAGTTGGGTCTTGTCCTGTTTGAGTTTCCGTTTACCCCTTAAGGGTACCTTGTTCCATCACTCTTTAGTTGGCCCTGCATGACCACCATCTCTAGTTAAAACTCTGCTCAGCATAGGCAGGAACTAGTTGGTTTCCTTCAGCATAAGGAAGAGAAGTTGGTGAGTTAAAAATCCTGTTAGTTTTTCAAGCCCATAAAGCTGTCTGTGCCAGACACTGTTCTAAGAACTTCACATTAAGTCATTTAACTCTTACAACCGTAGCTATGAAGGAGAGACTCTTATAACAAGTTGAAGAGGAAGGTTGTCTATCAGCTGGTTGTGATGATGCTCCTTCGCAGTCACTGGCTACTAGAAACTCACTGAAGTGGATGGTGAACACAAACGATGTGCTTTTTATGACGTGAATGCCCACCGAAGTTGCTGCTGATGCTCTGGGTGAAGAATAAAGGATTGCTTATAGTTCTTTATCAGTGATGGGAGCAAAAAGCAAGGTTTCCTTGTGAAGCAGGGTGTCTTGACCCCTGGCCCTGTCTACCTGCTGCTGGGTAAAGGAAATTCCTGCTATAGACCAACGCTAACTAGAAAGAAAAAGGTCCAATATGTTCAGAGTTACACTAGGGGCGTCACCTTGGTCATTGTAAAAAAAGGAGAGAAGGGGCTAGGCATGGGGGCTCACACCTATAATTGTACTGTTCTGGGAAGCCAAGGCCAGAGGATTCCTTGAACTTAGGAGTTTGAGGCCAGCCTAGTAACAGTGAGATCCCATCTCTACTAAAATTAGAAAAATTAGCCGGGTACTGTGGTAGGTGGCTGTAGTACTAACTACTTGGGAGGCTGAGACAGGAGGATCACTTGAACCAAGGTGTTTGAGGTTGTTGTGGGATAGGCTGAGGTCACAGCACTCTAGCCTGGGCAACAGAGTGAGACTCTGTCTCAAAAGAAAAAAAAGGAAAAACAAAAGGAGAGAAGGATAGTCACGGACTGACTGTCACTACAGTGCCTAATTGCCTGGGGCCCAAAAGAGCTAGTGAGCTCACAAATTTACCAAACTCTGTAAAGAGGATGGTGCTTGCCAGTGTGTTGTATGAAAGCCCTAAAACAAAGAAGGTAAGGAAACTGGACCAATGCACCCCGCATGTAGACTCATGCAACTCTTGTACCCCACATATCCTGCAACACAAATGCTGCTATATTCCTCTAAAGAAACAGCATACTAAGAAAAGTAAAGAGGCTGCAGAATTACTAAGCATTTGGCTAAGAGAAAGGAGGCCAAAGAAAAATACCAGGAACCGATTGCTAAGAGACAGAGGTTGTCCTTTTTGAGAGCATCTACTTCTCAGTTCAGTCAGATGAGATGAATAAAATCAGACCCTTCCTCAAAAAAACTTGAAGAAACTAAGCCAAAGAGAAGTTAACTTTTGGGGACTTGACTAAGATTAAAAAAGCAAATGAATGAATTACAAGTAGTTTAGAGCAATCTCGCTTTTTTTTTTTCCCCCAAGATAGGGTCTCACTCTGTTGCCCTAGCTAAAGAGCAATGGCGTCCTCATAGCTCAGTGCAATCTCAAACTCCTGGGCTAAAGCAATCCTCCTGCCTCAGCCTCTCTAGTAGCCAGCACTATTAATGCCTGCACCATGCCCAGCTAATTTTTTTATTCTTTGTAGAGACAGGGTCTTGCTCTTGCTCAAGCTGGTCTGTTATGATTTTTTAAAATATCTCTTAATATAGTAGAGACAGATCTTTCCCAGAACTTATAGATATTGTCCATTTCATGTCCTGTCTAAAGATAGTACCATCCAAGTCCAAAGAACTGATTATAAACTTGGATCTATAATCTGTTTATGTAAATATGGTGAAACTGGTGTTCTGAAGTCATTCTCCCTCACAAAATACCTAGCAATGTTGAATGACATACAAGAGATATCCTTTTATTGCATAGGCAAGTGATTAGATATAAGAAATATCCAGGGAAGAAATGAAGAGAGAGCAGAGAACCAAAGAAGTTAGCTGGGACTGACCTTATGGCTACATTGGGTGTGCATGATGGTTTTGACAACCGCAATTTAATAGGTGCTTGAGGGCAGGAGATAAGGCTTTAGACCTTCCCTAACGGGAAGAGTTGGAATAAATAGCTCTCTATAAAGGGAGAACCTTTAAGAGCTAAACTTCTTAAGGATGAAACAAATCAGCCTTTGCATAAGGAAAGATGGCAAGGAAACTTGTCTCAGCCTGGGCTCAAGATTGGGGAAAAAAATAATAATTTCCCTTGAGAATGTGTACCAGAGGCCTGCCTTTTTGAGGGTTTGGGTTTTGAATTCACATTACCTTTTACTGGGAAGCTCAAGCTCAGAAACTAATAAAGTTGTCCCACAGTATTTGGCAAAAATAAATCCACAGACATGGTGAGTGTCTGTAGTCTCAGCTACCCGGGAGGGTGAGGCAAGAGAATCACTTCAGCCCAAGGGTTTGAGGTTGCTGTGAGCTATGACTGCCATGGTACTCTACCTAAGGCAACAAAGTGAGTCTCTGTCTCAAAAGTAAATAAATAAAGCAAAAAAAAAAAAAAAAGAGGGAACCTAAAACATGAGAAGGGAACAAAAAGCTATTAAGGAAGAAAAGGCATATTTTTAAAAGGACCAAATATATCTGCTAGAATGAAAAATGTATTCATTGAAATTAGAAGCTTGATGGATAGGTTAAAGAGCAGATTAAACCTAGTTGAAGAGAGAAACAGTGAGCTGGAAAATAAAGCTGGAGAAATTCTCCAGAATGAAGAAAAAGAGGTAAAGATGGGTGGCGTCTGTGGCTCAAAGGAGTAGGGCGCTGTCCCAATATACCAGAGGTGACGGGTTCAGATCTGGCCTTGGCCAAAAGCTGTAAAAAAATCAAAAGAGGTAAAGATAAGAGAAATATGGAAAAAAATTTGTAAGACAGGATGGAATGAAGATAGAACATGCATCTGATTGGTATTCTAGAAAGAGAGAATAAGGAAAATGAGGGACAGGCAAAATTCAAGTAATATATCCTGAAATTAATTTTTCAGAATTGATGGAAGACTCAGATACAATCATCCCAAAGAAGGTAAATAAAAATAAATTTATACCTAGGTGTATCATATTTAAACTGTAAAATACTAAAGTCAAAGTGACAGTCTTAAAAACAATCAGAGAAAAAATGTCATCTCTGAAGTCTTTGCAACAACAGTGGCAGCCAGAAGACAGTGAAATAATATTTTCTAGGTTCTGAGAAATAACCAACAGATAAACAAACAAAATCCAACTGTCATCCCAGAACTGTATGAGGTCTGGCAATTAAGTTGGTGAACTCATCCTAGAAAAAGTGCTACATACCTCATTGCTAAATATCATTACAGTTACTTTCAAATTACTCCCCTTGGGGAGCAGCACCTGTGGCTCAGTGTGTAGGGTGCTGGCCCCATATACCAAGGGTGGCAGGTTCAAATCCAGCCCCAGCCAAACTGCAACTAAAAATAGCCAGGTGTTGTGGTGGGCACCTGTAGTCCCAGCTACTCAGGAGGCTGAGGCAAGAGAATCACCTAAGCCCAGGAGTTGGAGGTTGCTGTGAGCTGTGTGATGCCATGGCACTCTACTGAGGGTGATAAAGTAAGACTGTCTCTACACACCCACCAAAAAAAATGACTCCCCTTGGGAAGCTATGCACTGACACTAGTGCCTAGTCCATCCTTTAAAGAAATTTTGGAACTCCTTTTCTGGAATGACCATCAAAGCTGTTGTCATAGCTTGGCACCCGTAGCACAGTGGTTATGGCACCAACCATATACACTGAGGCTGATGGGTTCAAAACCGGCCCAGGCCAGATAAACAGCAATGACAACTGCAAAAAAATAGCCAGGCATTGTGGTGGGTGCCTGTATTCCCATCTACTTGGGAAGCTGAGGCAAGAGAATCACTTAAGCCCAAGAGTTTGAGGTTGCTGTGAACTATGATGCCAGGGCACTCTACCAAGGGCGACACAGTGAGACTCAGTCTCCAAAAAAAGCTGTTGTCATATTACTCTTGATATCCTGAATGTCATCAAAATGTCTTTTCCTTTATCTTTGGGTAAAGAAAAAAGTCATTGGGAGCCAGATCAGGTGAATGGGGAGGATGTTTCAATACACTTATTTGTTACTGGCTAAAAACTCCCTCGTACTGTGTGAGCTAGTGCATCGTAATGACTCAAGAGCCATAAGTTGTTGGCCAAGATTTTCAGCTCAGATTTTCCTGTTTTTCTGTCAATGTTTACTTAGACTTCTTTGCTTCTCGCACTTACCTGACGATTTTGGTGCATGTTTCGTTAGTTCTGCTCATTCTGGCTGCCTTGACTTGTCTTCATGAGTGATTCTTTCTCTCCCCACAGAAAAATGTTTAATTCACTTGTACCCTGCCATTTTCTTCAGGGTGTTATCCACATAAACTTAGACTGACAATGTCCCTGATTTCACTTCCACTTTTGCCATATTTAACAAGAAAATTTTGAATTTTTTTGTTGCTCGAATTCAAGCTTGACATTCTTGCAAAGGCATGCCAAAACACATAATAACAGCAATAAGGAACACCACTCAGTCAGACCACTGCAATCGACCTGAACACAATTGTAAGACATCGACATACCAAGGTTATGAAACTTTACAAACTTTGTTTGTACAGTGCTGCTGGCAAGTTCATGAACTTAATTGTCAGACCGTATATACCCAGATAAAGTATTTTCAAGAGTGAGTGTGAAATAAAAGCAAATTTACCACTAATAAATCTTTACTGAAAAAACTACTAAAGGGTGTACTTCATGAAGAAGAACACCTAGTCTAGAATAAACGCTTGGCTAGAAAGAAAACAAATGGTGGGCAAAGAAAGTGTACAACTTCTAATGCACTGACATTCCTTACTTTGTCTTCCTACTTAGGGAGTGTCTTCTTCTTGCATTGAAAGGGATATTCTCTAACATATTTTGCTCTTTTGATAGTTAACATCATGAGATGCTTTTGGACCCACTTGAGCTCTTACACTGACTTGAGACTTCCAATTTGGGATACTCGGGCCTTCCCATGTAGCCCTCAGTTCTATGGTTACTATACCTGGTAATTTTGTAGAGAAGAATGGAAAACATTCTTGAGTCTCTTTCAGGTGCCAAATGACATGTAGGCATGATACAAGGCTCCTCCAAAGAGTCACTCTTGTCCTGAGGAAGCTTGCTCCTTAAGTGGGTTCACAGACACATGATTAGCAAAGGAGTTTGAGGAGCAAACCATAAATTCAGCAGGTTACAGTTTCTACATTCTCCAAAACTAGTAACCAAACCACAGAATACCCAAACCACAGAGCTAGGAACTGAGAGCTTATTATGTCCACAGGCCTTCTGGACAACTCTGCCAAAGTGTAGGTTTTACATTTCCATATGTGAATTTCTAACCCTCATGTTCTTTCTGAACAGGTCGTGACACCTGTATCATTTGCTCACGCAAGCCCCTGAAATTGAATTTCTCCAGTGTTAACAAGCTAGAGAATGAAATGATGCTTGGGGTTGGTTTCGACCTGAGAGCCAAGTTTTCTGCACATAGAAAACTGGGGGACATTAAAATTCAAAACTCGGGCCACTAAGACTGAAACGCATGTTTGCGAACAGTCTGATTTCATGTCTGCCTCAGATGTCCTGTGAATACAAATCAGCTCATTTGGGATTGGAGGAACAGGGAGGAAGAAACCTAAGAATGATCTCCAAAACAAATCTTTAACTCGGATGAGTATAATAGAGTGTAATCTCATTTCAAGTCTGTCAGCATTCCTTTGATGATTACAAATGAGTCCCTTTTCCCCTGCAACGTGGGGGAATAATCTGGGTAAAATAACCCTTTTTGTCTGCAAGGGCCTGGGATGCATACTCGTGACAGCTTTCAGAGTAGTGTTTCAGTCTGAGAAGAGCACAGTGCTACCAAGTCATCTCCTTTTTTTCTCTTGACTTGGAAGATTTTTTTCACTTGATTTATGTTCACCGGCTTCCAAAATTCTCAGGCTTAGAAATCATAAATCATCGTACTGCTCTGGGGATCAAGAGAGACCCAGGTCGCCAGTCCTTTTCTCTCCCTGCCTGTTTGACGGGAGACAGGTAGAAATGAAAATGCATGATCTTATCTTGAAGGCTAATTTGTACAGCTTTGGTGGGATATACTTTAAGGAATGCATGTAATTCTATAGTCCTTTTTTAAATTAAAAAATGCACACTGAACCCAAATTCAGGCTGACATGCTTTTTACTGTCATTGTACAGATAACATTTTTTTCTCTCTGATTGTTTTTAAGGTTGTCACTTTGGCTTTAGATTTTACATTTTCAATATGATACATCTAGGTAGAAAATTAGGGGACATGACTTTTATAGACCTTCCTCTATTCTCTGACTAAACAGTCCTTCCAAAGCTAACAATGGAAAAGGCTTTGTGACCAGGTCAGATTGTACACAAACACTCAGCCCCACCACAGCCTTGGAATGCAGAAAGGTTTTGAAGCCCGCTCGTGCTGTATGTCCTGTGTGAGAATTGTCATGGCAGGAGACCCACACCAAGAGTATCTGTGGTGCTACCTGTTCAGCTTTTTTAAACCCTGGAGTTCTAGGGCAAAAGTCCCTCTTATCTGATTTCCTTTGTTTTTTGTTTTTTTTTCTCTTTTAAGTTAAGTGCCCCAGGATTATTTTAAAATAGTATTTTGGCTTCTGGAAGCCGTAAAATCAGCACTTCGAAGCAAAAGGTCTTCCTCTGCCTTGAACCTCTTCGTTTCCAGCTCTCTAGCTCTTCAAGGTAGGTTATTTGGTTTTGTCGACATTGACCCAAAATGCCATTTGGCCTTTACAGTTGATGACTTTCTTCATCCCGTGAAAATTTAGCTTTTCCAAATGTTCTGTCAAAACCAGTGATTCTCAGGGTAGGGCAATCTTGTCCCTTGGGAATATTCGCCCATGTCTGGAGGTCATTTTATTTGTCACAACTGTGGATGCTACTGGCATCTAGTGGGTAGAAGCCCCGGTACTGCTCAACATCCCATAACGCACAGAGTGGCTCTTCCTGCAGCAAAGAATCAATCAGTCCTCATGCGAAAGCCAAGGACCCCTGGGCTGCATCAGCAGACTAGTCTTCATTTTATTTTAGACACTTTTTGGAACCTGAAGGAAGTGACATAGTTTTGTCAAACACAGTTGAATCTTGAGTCCCTGGAGGCCTGCACGACTAAATAGTCCTTCCAATCTTGAGGCTCTGGGCCTCAAGTTCACCTTGTCTTCTCCAGCCCAAAGAAGTCTTCAGTTCCAGAAAGCCAGGGAAATGGAATCCTTCTCTGCACTCCGTAGCCCAGTAGGCTTTTGTTCAAGCTGTTCTTGCCTCTTCCTTTTCTCCCAGGAACACACCTATGCCTTTGACCCTCTTGCTCTCCTCATCACCAGCTAGACTATTTGTCATTAATGTCAAACTAAATTATCACCCTGGAGAAGTGTTCAGACTTGAAGTCGATTGCTCATTTGCAGTGCAAGGATGCATTTGCAACACATCTCAATTATTTCGAAATCCCAGTTAAACAAATTGCCAATTGCATGGGAGGGGGGGAGACTAGTAATTGGATTTGAAATTTAAAAAGGGAGGGAGTGAAAGTCATGAAGATTGCAAGGATCTGTTTTCCCTTAGGGCATCCCAGGCCCTCTCCTCCCACCTGTGACTCTGTCTCCCATCCTCACGACCCCACGTGCCCCCAGCGCCCACGGGCAGACTCCTCGTGTTGCTTCTATGCGTCAGTGCTCGCGGCTCTCTGTACACACGTGATGCACACGTGGGACACCTGTGGGCACGGAGCTAAGCCCTGCTGTGGGGCCCACACTGAGGACAAGAGGAACCGGTCAGCGAGCTCCCCTGAAATGGTGACTGCACCCTTGCCTGGAGGCCGCGAGACCTCAAGACTGCGGGGTGGCCCCCACTTTTAGAGTGCTCCCCCCTCAGACACCCCTCTTTCAGACAAGTCGCAGCTCTACTTAAAATATTTCTCTCCTTCTGCCAAACAGAGAGAAAATGTAGTATTGTTTCCAAGAGAGCGAGCAGGGGCACCAGCGGGAATGGGTGTGCAGTATTTGTACAGTTTTGTGACTCAGTCCATCTGAATTTCCAAGCATTTTAAGAGCTTTGTATAAAAAAAAAAAAAAAGGTCTATTGTGTGGCTCTTGGCACTGAAGAAAATAGCAGGCCTGTCAGAACTCTGCTTCAGATTTAATTTTCGAGTGGGTGATGTAAGAATGCCGCCCAACAGGAGGGCTTTGCTCGTTTTCTTGTTCCTGCTTACTTTGGGGCTACAGACTTTGGTTTCCAGAATCAGCTCATGTTAAGACATTGAAGCATTTCATCCCTTGACACCCTTTTAATTAAAAGACATCATTTTTTTTTTCTTAATTCTGAGACAGAGCCTCAAGCTGTCGCCCCGTGTAGAGTACGGTGGCATCACAGCTCACAGCAACCTCCAACTCCTGGGCTTAAGTGATTCTCTTGCCTCTGCCTCCCAAGTAGCTGGGACTACAGGCGTCTGCCACAACGCCTGGCTATTTTTTGGTTGTAGTTGTCATTGTTGTTTGACAGGCCCTGGCTGGATTCGAACCTGCCAGCTCAGGTGTATGTGGCTGGTGCCTTAGCCACTTGAGCTATAGGTGCTGAGCCAAGACATCATGTTCTTAAGCAAAGATTAGAATGTCTTTTAATTGAATACGGCTTCCTGCAATACAAGTAAAAACACTTTTGACTACATATATATTTTATATGTAATATACAGGATGTCCCAAAGCCACCCGTAATGTTGGTAAACATAGGGAAAATTGCAAATTGTAGCTGAATGAACCTTTATTTAAAAAATACTTACTACAAAAACTTACAAGGAGGTGGCCAACATGTAGACAGTATTTTGTAAATATTTTGTAAAATTTCGTAATGAATAAACGTAACGTACATTTAGCTACAATTTCCCATTTTTCCTTTGTTTGGCAACTTCATGGACAACTGATGGGACACCTCTGTAATGTAATATACTATAAAAATATTTTTTCAGAGCTTCTTGCAAGACCTTACTACCCTTTCTTTTTCAATACAGTTTTCAAAATGCGGGCCTAGAGGCATTATTGATCTTCCCAAATGCCTCCCACATTCAGTATTTACTGCTGGATTTAGGGGTATAAAAAACAAATAGGGGCTCGGCACCTGTGGCTCAAGCAGCTAAAGCGCCAGTCACATACACCTGAACTGGCGGGTTCAAATCCAGCTGGGCCCCCCAAACAACGACGGCTGCGACAAAAAAATAGCCGGGCATTGTGGCAAGTGCCTGTAGTCCCAGCTACTTGGGAGGCGGAAGCAGGTGAATCACTTGAGCCCAGTAGGTGGAGGTTGCTGTGAGCTGTGATGCCATCGCACTCTATCCAGGGTGACAGCTTGAGGCTCTGTCTCAAAAAGAAAAAAAAAAAAATAGGAAAAACTTGTTTGTGAAGATGTACTTTCCTAGTTGTTTTCTATCCTGTACGTTGAAACAGTGAGCAGTGATTTTTCTCATCATTTGTATATTTATGTAGACTACACAATTTGTCCTCTGTGTCTTTATCTTCTCTTCTAAATAAAAATTAATGTACTATATGTTTAAAAAAACCCTGAAAAATGGCTCGGTGCCTGTGGCTCAACGGGCTAAGGCGCCAGCCACGTACACCTGAGCTGGCGGGTTTGAATCCAGCCCGGGCCCGCCAAACAACAATGACGGCTGCAACCAAAAAATGGCCGGGCGTTGTGGCGGGCACCTGTGGTCCCAGCTGCTTGGGAGGCGGAGGCAGAAGACT
>CAUYON010079293.1:0-12735 GCA_963573935.1 Arctocebus calabarensis
CATTCATGATATTTTCTCGTTTACTATATGAAAACATTTTTGATCCGTATTTAGAAGTTTTCTCCTGACCCTTCGAATATGTACCACACATGTGATCTCACCCTTTGTCCCATCTCCCCCCACCCTCTCCCTCCCCTTCCCTGCCTCTCCCCTTTGTCCATCTTCCTGTGCAATAAGTGGGTTATGGGTTGTAGCTTTCATAATTGCTAAGTCATAGAAGAAGCCCAAGAGCCCATCGATCCATGAATGGATTAATAAACTGTGGTACATGTATACTATGGAATATTATGCAGCTGGGTTGCTTCTTAATTCTCTGCACTTCTCAGTTTCCTTTACCTCTCCTACTTTCTCTTCCCAGCACATTTAGGAAGAATTTGAGTTGAGTCTTGCTTTATTCTACCTCTCTCCTTATACATTTTTCTTAGTCTACCTTATTCATCCTTGTTGATTTAAAAAGGATCAATATGCTGATGTCCTCAAAATCTCTCCAGGCGTTTTAATCCATCCTTTAGACATACTGTTTCTGCTGGTTTTCCTAGAACCAGGACCTGAGGGATAGTTTTCCATGGAGGTGACATATAATGGGAATGTTTGCAAGAGAAACTTAGAAGAGTAAATGAAGAAAAGGAGGGAACAGGGAAAAGCTAATCAAAGATTGCAGGTGATCCCACGGGGACCTCTGGAGTATAAATGACATTGCAGAGTTTGTATTTCCTTAAGGCAAGTGGGCACAACGTTTGTGCTCCTGCACTAATTCCCATTCCTTGGCTGTCAAGATGTGGTATTGCAACCTGGAGGCATTTTTAGTCAAACGAAGGTGACCCTCCATGGAAGGTTGCAGGTGCGAGTCTTTATCAGCCTATAAAATAGATTCATGTATCTGGGCAGGGCACCAGGATGCTTATTATTTTGATAGCTTATTAATTTATTATACCTTATGAGAAGGAATAAGCCCTTTATTTTTATCTCATTTACTCCTAGTAACAACTCTTCAGGTTTAGGTACTTTCCCCTTCATTTCATAATTGAGACTTAAGACAGAAAAGAACCTGGACCAAGTCACCCTGCATTATGTGTAATGAAAATGAAATCAAGGGTCTACATATCCAACTAAAATATAGCAGCTTCCAGTGGCAGTATTAAGAGTCAGATAGAACACAGTGTTACAAAGGGAGGCACGGTGTCTTATATCAAACTACCTGGCTTCAATTCACAGTTCCTTTGGTATCTCACTTAACCTTCATAAACCCTGGTTGTTGCCTCATCTGAAAAATGGGAGTAATCTTGGTACCTGAATCAAGCACACATGGTAAATTCCTGGTCATTTGTCATTTAGTACATACACAGGGTTCCAAAAATTTACATACATTTTAAGAAAGGAAAAAACTATACTACAATTATAATATACTCAAGATATGTCTGAAGTTGGCAGTTATAAGATCTTCTCAAATGTACTTGTATTTATCTTTTGTTATTGGTATATTTTGAGTATTACAATTTAATACAGGTTGTTCCCTTCTTGAAATTTGAATAGCTTTTCTTGGCACCCTCTGTATTCAACACATGTTATCTATTGTTGCTTCAGATATTACTATAGTGAAGTAAACAGAGATAAACTGTTGATATTCCATCCAGACTATAATCTTCCCCCATCCTAACTTGTGTTAGAAAGTGTCATTACTTTTACCCATTTCCTCACACAGTAGATGGTCTGGACTAATCCTTGCTGTTTTTCTCACCCTTACTCTCACACATCCATTATTAAGCCCATGTCCTTGGTTCTGTCTAATCTCCCTGTTCTGATAATAGTAATGCTGGTGTCTGCTCCTAGACATGATAAGTCTTGCATAGTAGCAATGGGAGGCTCTTTGGGACCTGGAAATATATGAGAGGAATGCATAAGAATGGGAGAGTATATGAACAGTTTAGTCAGGGCTCCCAAAGTTGCCCTTGGCATGTTTAAACATTGTCTTTTTCATCTTTGAAGTTATTCATCAGTAAAAATGTTGCTGAAGGGGAATCAAACACCTGACATATTTTTTCAATGAAGAGAAAAGTGATTAGGGATCTAAATAAACTGAATAAAGCTCAACTATTTGATTTCCTCGAGTAGACAAAGCAGGTTTGATTTTCAAAATAAATCCCTTTCTAAGGTAGACATGAGAAGATGTCAATCATTAGATTCTAAAGAAAATTAAAGATAATTATCATAAAACTGTCCATTAAAGCACAAAAACAGGATTTCATTGAATCTGTGAATCATTTTGGGTAGGAAAGCCATTTTACCAATGTTGATTCTGCCAATCTATGAGCATGATACATTTTCCCATCTGTTTGCATCCTCCATGGTTTCTTTCTTAAATGTTTCATAATTCTCCCTATAGAGCTCTTTCACCTCCTTTGTTAAGTATATTCCTAAGTATTTTGTTAAAAGATCAATACCATTTTTTGCTATCTAGAAATGATATTTATATGCTTTCTATGGAACCAAAAAAGACCCCAAATAGCTAATGCTTCCTTAAGCAAATGAACAAATTGGGAAGCATCAGTATATCAAACTTCAAACTATACCACAAAGCCATAGTGTTCAAAACAGCATGGCACTGACATGAAAACAGACACAGATAAGAACAGAGAACCCAGAGATGAAGCCATCCTCATATTCCCATCAGATCTTTGACAAAGCAGACAAAAACATAGACTGGAAAAAGGAATCTCTATTCAATAAAGGATGCTGGGAAAATTGACAGCCACATATAGAAGACTGAAACAGGATCTGTGCTATTCACCACTCATAAAAAATTAATTCACAATAGGTAAAGATTCAAACCTAAGACATGAAACTATGAGAATTCTAGAAGAAAATGGTGGGTGACATTTTATCAATATTGGCCTAGGCCTAGAATCTATTTAGAAGACCCCAAGATCAATTATAGCGCCAATAAATATAGATAAATGGGACCCAAACGCATTTAAACACTTCTAGACAGCGAAGGACACAATCAATAGAGCAAATAGAAAACTGGATTATGGGAGGAAATATTTGCATGCTATACGTATCCATCTGACAAAGGGCCGATAATCAGCATCTATAAAAATTTTTAGAAAAGCATCAAGAAAATATCAAACGTCCCCATTAAAAAGTGGGCAAGAGATAACGAACAGAAACTTTTCAATAAACACATGAAAAAATGTTCAACATCTCTAACCATTAGAAATGCAAATTAAAACCACCATGAGATATCACTTAACACCTGTGAGAATAGCTGTTATCAAAAAGTCTCAAAATAGTGGATGGTGCCATATATGTAGAGAAAGGAGCTCTTACGCACTGTTGGTGGGATTTGAAACTAGTACAACTTCTACAGAAAGTAGTATGGAGACACCTCAAAGAACAAAAGTAAACCTACCATTTGATCAGTATCCCCTGCTAGCTATTTCCCCAAATGGGGAGTAAAAGTCATTTTATCAAAAATAAACATGGCCACAAATTTTTTATAGCAGCACATTTCACAATTGCAAAGATATGAAAACAACCCAGGTGCCCACCAACACATAAATGGGTTAATCATATGTGGTACGGGTATACCATGGAATACTACTCAGCCATAAAAACTCATGATCTAGCATTTTTTGTAACAGCCTGAATGGAACTGGAGACCATTCTCCTAAGTAAAGTTTCACAAGAATAGAAAAACAAATGCCACATGTACTAAGTACTAAATTGGAACTAATTGACCAATACTTATGTGCATGTATGGAAGTAAACTCAATGAAAATACAGCAGGTGGGAGAGGGGAAGTGGGACAAGTGCAGTCCACACTACCTGGGTGAGGGACACCCTTGTAACTTAGACTCAATAGATGCACAGCAAACTGTCTAACAAGAAGTTGTACACCCGTGTAAGATTCTGAAATAAAGGGAAAAAAAGCAAAAAAAGACCCCACATGATGACACTAATAATAGTGATGTGTTTGCTTCCACTTCTCTTGTTCCTGTCCCCACACTTCACATACTCATACAGGCTATCAAATATGAGAGATAAGGTGTTCCACATATTTCACTCCAATTTTTTTTTCATTGTGATCATAGCAAAATAAGGACATCACTCAGAGAAGCTGTGCTGAAATTTCAGATGCGCCATTTTGATAAATAAAAAAATCTCTCAAACCTAATCATTCTAGGCCATGAGGTTACAGTTATGCTTAAGAAATAATAGGACCTCAAGGATTGTGATACCCACTAAACCTGGATGTTATCTCCCTAGAGATTCAATAACCCAGGAACTCAAAGAAAGCTTTCTGTGCTTTTCTTACATATATAATTATTATCATTGCCATTGAGACAAAAAATTAATTGACATGTAACTAGTAAGTAAATGGTATTAAGTGGTATATAAATTGTAAGTAAGTATTTTAATATGTAATATTTTATGCTTTTTTTTTGAGCTGGTGTTTAATCTTGAATAAAATGTCAAAGTAGAAGAATAAGTCCAGTAATGACTACGTAGAATTGGGGATTTTCAAAAATGTTTGGCTGTAAACATAGGTAATTCCCTTTCATTTCAGATGAAGTAAGTTGCAAGAAAGATGGAAACTACAGATTACAGAAACAAAAGCCAAATTTTGCTCAACTGTGAAAGTACAAAATAAATCAGTAGACTTTGTGTAATAATTCAGTGAACAACTGGCTGTTTAGTTGAATTAGGCTGGACACTCTTGGTCTAGAGTAAGACTGAAGCATACATTTTTAGTTTTCAAATATTTATTTTTACAAGCTCATTTAACCTGAAGACTGGTTTGAGTTTAGTGTCTTTGAATGTCTTGAAAAGATGTATAACACATTTATACAGACAATATTAATGAGCAAAGGATACTATAAGTGTATGAGTACATGAAGAAAATATCGTCAATATTTGCCACTATTTTTACATGACTGGCAGTTTTCAATAATTCTAAGTGGGCTTGTAACTATGTTTGCAGATAGAACATAGTGGACGTGATCCTATGGGACTTAGGAGACATGATCATAAAGGGAATGCAATTTTCACCCTTTTTACTTAAATTGTTACAGATGGAAACATGAGTCACCACATAAAGATTCTAATTACTGTGAAGCCACCGTGCATGGAGGAACCCACATTACAGGAAGAGGCCATATTGAGGTATTCTTGGAAGCAGCCCAAGCACCCCGGGCCACGAGTCGTATATGTGACTGGAAAGGTCTTCAGATGACTCCAGCGTCTAGCTTTCAAGTTATCATCTACCTCTGAGTTTTCCTACATACCTTTCGATATTGTGCATTAGGAACAAGTCATTTATTCTGTTTTGAAGATTTTGTGGGAATAATGAAATGACGTTGGTGCACTGGGTTTTAGATTTTTAACTGGTGGCCGCAGCCTTCAGAACGTAAACCCAGAAAGGAAACACAACATTCTAGCTCTCTAGCACCCTTCTTTCTGGATGGTGTCAGCACCAGCTGAGTAGGAAGAAGAGGTAAAAATCCAGCCTTCTCTGTGGATACACTCATGACCTCCCAGTGAAATGGAGACTACAGGAAACAACGTACGTGACTGAAGAATATTTTAAATAGCATTGCTTCAATTTTCTAGAGACTTTAGGGAAAAGTTTTAAATAATTATTTTGATAATAGCTTTAATCTACATATTTTCACATATTCCTTGATCATAGTGTAGCTGATCATAGTGTAGTGAATGTCTGTATTTGCAAAGAACAAGTGGAAAAGATCACATTCATTTAGTCAATAATATCAGCTCACACACAAGGTGAGCACAAGGACTAGAGAAACATGAAATCCTTTGGTCACCCGGAGATTAACCCACAATGTCACATCTCCCTTCCAGACTCTATGACAAATGCCCAGATTTAGACAAGGTTTGTAGCATTTATGTAACTGGAAAGAATCTCCTCTCTCTCATCTTAATTCTTTAAAGAGAGAAGGAAAAATTCCCTACTTATATTCAACTTCCTCCTTCACTCATTTAATTCTGCAAATTGGAAATTGCATATTTTTCTTTAACACCCATATCTAAGTAATTGAGGAATTGGGGCAATGTTTTGGCTAAAGCAGCGTAAATATTCAGAAGTGAATTGATTCATAAACTTACACCTAATTAACTTCTCTCTAAAAGAGGACAAAATTATCACTGTGGCCAAAAGAAACTTTGTTAGGAATGTATACACATTATTAAAAAATCATTTTCCCCACAGTATTATAAAACTTACTTGATCTGCAACAGAGTAAGTTTTATTTTCATTCTAACTCTAAATCCTTAGAAAGGGAAGGTAAAATAGAATAACATTTGATTTTTATTATTGGACTTAGTAATATTTTATCCATAATGACAAAATTTGTGTTAAACTATGCATATATTCTCTCCCCCAAAACACACACACACACATATATATACACTCAAAAAGGGAAAAAGAAGATGGAGAATTCTGCTCATTTCAAGCTTCAGAGACCGCCATATTTGACATCACTGGGACACAAATTAAACCCAGATTCATTGTAATGAAGTTGGGGAGTAAGCAAATTTCCAACTTCCATTTAGATGAGTCGGCGCTATGAGCTAAGTCTGATTACCTGTTCTAGGCTAAGCTGGAGTGTAAGTGGTGCCTGAACAGAGCAGAACAGGAATCGGCCAGTCCACAGGAGTAATTAGTCATCAATCCAAGCCTTTATTGCTGTGACCCTATGGAAGAGAGAGTAGATCAAAAGGTTAAAAACTGCACACAGATTTCTTAGGTAAGTGCAATGTACATTTTTATACAAGAAACCTGTATAAATGCACACTTTTTATTGGTTAATTGTATGCTATGAGGTATTAGGTAGGTATTTTGTAATACAGACCTTTTCTTCCAATTAAAGCAAAGTGGTTGTTGTCTGCCTCACATTCATTCCTTCGTGGATTGGGCACAGGTAGGTTTTATAAACAATTGCGTTTCATTCTGTGGTACACATGATCACATGTGTGCATGCAATGAGACACAGATACAAATGTAAAATGAACCAAACCTTACTGTTTTTTCTCTAGATTTAAGAAGTCATTTTATAATACACCCATGGGTTTCCTAACAGTCATAATTGCTCTCCATACATTTGTGTATCGGAGAATGTGATGTCGGTGGAAATCTTTTTCCTCAACATAGGCTTAATTTACTTGGTTACAAACATTGCTTGACAGCCCTACTTGCCCTCTACCACTACTCATTCAACTTACAGATCCAAGCTACTCTTTTTATTTCACTCAACCTTTGTGTGTGTGTGTGTCTGTGTTTTGGGATAAGAAAACTTAACTTCCCCTCCTAATCATAGACTATTTAAGAATTAATCTAACTAAGAACCAGTATTTATAGTACAAAGTTTTTTCCTCATATAAATCTATTATAAAAATAAATGCATATAAAAAATTAAAAGTAATTTACTACAAGTAATTACACATATTAAAAATGTAGGGTCTGATCATTAGCAGAATCTATGAATGACTTGTGTCAGACTCACACAATAAAATACAACACTGATAATGTCTCACACAACAATATAGATGACATTACAAATCTAATGGGGTAGGGGAGGGAAGGTCGGAATTCAAAAGAATATACTCTGTACCTAATTCCACTTGTATGCAGTTATAAAACTAACCTATCATGTTTGAAGGCAAATTACATTTACCCAGCGGAAGCACTTTGTGGACAACGGCTTAAGATTGGCTTGTGGGGTACAGATACTGTTCTTGGTTTCACTCTGGGTGCGAGTTACACAAGTGTGTTCATTTTACAAAATTTCTTTAAGCTGCGCGCTTAATTCTGCTTTGCCAATAGCGTTGAACTTAAAAGGAAACAAGAGCATGTTTAAGCTTATTTCTGTATTATTTTGGTGCTAACGTAATGTTCACACTCACATGCTATATTTTTGATATGAATTTTTAAAGTTTCTTTTTACAAGACCTGCAGCATATGTATCTCCATAAAGGGTTTTTGACTTCTGTTTGCTTTTCATGTGGGAAAGTGGTGGCTTTATAGCTCCCTCGGTCTGATCCATAGTAAATTTTCCCAGGATTTTCAGGTTATTCACGTCATTCCAGGCAGTAATTAAAGCAGGTAAAGAAGTTAGTTTATTATGACTTTTTCCTTCTCTTCTCTGCTTTGTTTATTCCTCCTCCTTATCCTAGTGATTTTTGGGAGGAGTTTTGCTCATATTTATTTCTCTTTTTTTCTTTGCCATCTTTTCCTTTACTTATTTTTCTTTCTTTCTTTTTTTTTTTTTTAATTTATTGTTGAGGATTCATTGAGGGTTCAAGAAACCAGGTTACACTGATGGCATTTGTTAGGTAAAGTCCCTCTTACAATCGTGTCTTGCCCCCCAAAGGTGTGGCACACACCAAGACCCCATCCCCCTCACTCCTTCCCTCTCTCTGCTCTCCCTTTCCCCCACCCCCACTATGTCATTAATTATAATTAATGTCCTCATATCAAAATTAAATACATAGGATTCATGCTTATTCTTAGTAAAGCATCACAAGAATGAAGAAGTGCGAATCCTTTACTTAATTTTCATTGCCTTTTTTGATCAAAAGCAAACCTTAAGGTTATCGACTCCTTAAAATATCAGGATGCACAAACCTTTGATGAAAACCTAGTTTGCTAATGGCACATGCGTTCATTGTGCATTCCTCTGTCTAAAGCTATTGACTATGTACCACCCAGGTTGGACTCTAACATCAACTGTGGGCTTTGAGTGATTTCCTTGCATCAACGTAGGTTCATCGATCATAACAAATGGATGTTGGTGGAGGAGGTAATGAGGGAGGTTTTGCCATGTGCGGAAAATCTATGTTCTTTCTGCTTAATTTTGCTGTGAACCTAAAACTGCTCTAAAAAATAAAAATTGTTAGAAAAAAAGCTGAATTTTTCCAAAAGAAAAATTTCTAACAACTTCACATATCAAATGACTTATCCTCACCTTCCATTTTTGTAAATTTCAAATGAATATGAGGGTACAAATGTTTAGGTTACATTGTCTTCAATTCTAAGGTGAAGTTGAAGTTGCAAACCCACGGGCTGTGCTGAACACCCTCACATTGTGTGCTCATTAGGTGAGAACCTGCCCACCAGTGGGCGTGCTGAACATCCTCACATTGTGCACATAAGGTGAGATCCCGCCCACCAGGGGGCGTGCTGAACACCCTCACATTGTGCACATTGGGTGAGATCCCGCCCACCAGGGGGCGTGCTGAACACCCTCACATTGTACACATTAGGTGAGATACCCACCAATTGCCTTCCCTCTTTCCCCTCTCCCTCCTTTGCCCTTCCCTTTCCCAGCTCTCCCTTCCCCCTTGCTAGGCTGAATTTGTGCTTTTACTTTTCTGTGGGCATGTGGTTGTTTATATACTGTTTTCATATTAGTATTGAATTGAGCACATCAGATACTTTTTTTTTCCCATTCTAGAGATACTTTATTAAGAAGAATGTGTTTCAACTCCATCCTGGCGAACACAGAGGATGTAGTATCCATCTTTTCCAATGCCCGAATAGTACTCCATGGATAATATACCACAATTTGTTAATCCATGCATGGGTTGATAGGCATTTGGGTTGCTTCCAATCTTGGTAAATGTGAATTGAGCTGTAATCAACATTCTGGTGCAATACCCTTGTAGTAAAATAATTGTTGTTCTTCTGGGTAGATACCTAGTAATGGGATTATGGGATCAAATGGAAGGTTGACTTTTATCTCTTTCAGGATTCTCCATACTTCTTGACATAGCAGTTGTATCAGTTTATAATCCCACCAGCAGTGCAAAAGTCTTCCTTCCCTCCACATCCCCATTGGCATCTGCAGATTTGGGACTCTGTGATGGGGGCTATTCTCATTGAGGGGGAAGGTGGCTCTGATTTGCCTTTCTCTGATGATTAGGGAGGATGAGCATTTCTTAGTGTGTTTGTTGACCATTCTTTTGTCATCTTCAGAGAAGTTTCTGTTCAAATCTCTTGCCTATTATAACTGGTGTTTGCTCTTTTCTTGTTGACTAATTTGAGTTCTCTGTAGATTCTAATTGTCAACCCTTTGTTAGATTCGTAGCATGTGAATATGTTCTCCCATTCTGAAGGTTGTCTCTTTGCTTTCGTTTTGGTGCCCTTAGCTGTGCAGAAGCTTTTTAGCTTGATAATTGTTTATTTACCTTTGAGGTTGCTGCAATTGCCAAAGGGGTCTTCTTCATAAAATCTTCTTAGGCCAATTTCCTCAAGGGTTGTCATATATACCAGTTTGGAGGCCAATAGGGTAGAGAAGGTATTGTGTTTATCTTTGATTCCAAATATTAATCACTTTGATTGGCACAAGATAGTGGCTGAATGAATGTTTGAAGAAAGAATGAAAGATGGTATAGCCTGTTTCATTTCCTTAAATACAAAATGGCTGAATTTCTTTTATTTTTGCAATCACTGTTTCAATCACGATTTTTCTAAGTCTCATACATCTTCTAAGAAATATATTTAGTAGCATCCTTAGAGGGGCCTTCTTTACAGCCCTCAGTTTTTTTTTCTCAGAAGAGCAGGAAACTCAATCCAAAAGTATTAACCTGGCTTGGAGACACTAATTAGTAAGAACCAGGTAATAGTTAACCTGGGTGCTGCCTCTTGTGGGCTGTTTGCAACAGTGTTCCTTCTTCATCAGAAAAGGACAATAGTTTTGAGGAACATATTATTGCACAATCAGAACAGCATGGCCTAGGAGAGCTTTATGGAGCCACAGAAGCTGTACATACATAAATGCGGTCTCAAGTAAGGCAAAATAGGGTGGAAGTGAGTGGGTGGAGTTGAATGCCCAGGAGTTATGATTGAGTTAGAGAAGCAATCTCTGGGTGGGGGCTGAAGTGAGGAGCCTTAGTCATTTTCTGTTACTGTAAGTACAAATACCACAGACTTGATAATTTATAGAAAAGAGAGGTTTATTTAACTCATATTTCTGGAGTGTGGGAAGTCCAAGATCAGGTAAGGGCCTTCTTGAGGCATGATAATGTGGAGGAAGATATTACATGGCGAGAGAGCAAGAATGTGCCAGCTCAGGTATCTCCTGTTCTTCTTATAAAGCCACCAGTTTTATCATGGGAGCTCCACTTTGATCACCTTATCTAATCCTAATTATCTTTGAAAGGCCTTATCTCCAAGTTCCATCAACAAGAGAATTTAGGGATTAAGTTTCCAACACATGAAATTTGGGGATGCATTCAAACAAAGCACAAGGAAAGAGACAAGACGATTATTCCAGGCAGTGGGAGTGAGTATGCTCTTTTAATTGTGTAGGCACGGCCATAGATCATGTGCACTGTGTTGGGAATATTTCTGTTCTACTATTCCACTACTTAGCCACCTGTCTTCCATTTTACTCTTTTACTGAACAGATAAAAAATAAATCCTTGGATCTTGGTACCTTGTGAAGCACATAACTAAGTCTTAAGAGACCACAGATCCTGTCCCATCTCACTACCACATGGTGACACTATTTAGTAACTATCATGCACAATCCACTGGACCCACGCCTGCTCGGTAATGTTGTCTCATGCCAGGTACCATGTTGTAGCACACTGTTAGTTTAAATGTAAACACTCCGATTTCCTGAAGTACTAAGTTTGATAGCTGATATCTTGGACATTTCAATTGGACACTTCTTTCTTTCTTTCTTTTTTTGAAGGTATTCTTCATTCTTTCAGTTTGGCTTGTGATTATCTTTAAATGTTTTTTACTTTTTTTTAGAGCAAATTTTGTGAAAGCATGGATAAGTCAAAATTTGTGTTATTTTTGAATATGAGTTCCATTGTGGAACCAATGCAGTGCAAATAGCTGAAAATATCAATGAACTGTTTGGGTAGGATGTGGCTAATGAATGAACAGTACAATGATGATTTGAGAAGTTCTGTTGTGGTTATTTTAATTTTGAAAAATGAGCCTTGTGGGCAACCTGAAACCAAGATGGATAATAATGAACTAAAAGCTATAGTGGAGTGAATCTATCTCAGTTTATACATGAATTACTAGCCAGGTTTGGGGTTACTATTTCAATAATAGGGAATTATATAGGAAATAAATAAGCAAAGCAAAGAAGCTACCTGGACAGGTTTTGCATGAATTAATGAGCATCAGAAGAGAAATTGTCTCAAACTTACCTTTCTTAACTATCACTACATAAAGGGGAATCTTTTCTATATTGTATTGTTACAGGTATCGAAAAATAGATTCTTTTTGACAATTGCAAGAATTCAGCACCATGATTAGATAAAGATGAAGTGCCAATCACAATCCAAAGCTGAATACTCATCAAAAAAAGGTAATGGTGGGAGGCTGATGCAAGAGAATCACCTAGGCCCAGGAGCTGGAGTTTGCTGTGAGCTGTGTGACACCATGGCACTCTACTGAGGTCATTAAAGTGAGACCCTGGGCTCAGTGCCTGTGGTTCAATGGGCTAAGGTGCCAGCCACGTACACCTGAGCTGGCGGGTTCGAATCCAGCCTGGGCCCGCCAAACAACAATGAGAGCTGCAACCAAAAAATGGCCGGGCATTGTGGTGGGTGCCTGTAGTCCCAGCTACTTGGGAGGCAGAGGCAAGAGACTCGCTTGAGCCCAGGAATTGGAGGTTGCTATGAGCTGTGACGCTATGGCACTCTATCCAGGGTGACAGCTTGAGGCTCTGTCTCATAAAAAAAAAATTAATT
>CAUYON010079295.1:0-23968 GCA_963573935.1 Arctocebus calabarensis
TTATTTATCCTGGTAATATTCCATATTTTACATGTATAATGTACGCTTTTTGGCCCAAATTTTTGAAGGAAAAATAAGGATATGCATTATACATGGGTAGTACAGCTCAGGAGGGGGAGCCCAGGTGGCCTCCCAGGGCCACCATGCCCTTGCACCTGGTGCATGGGCTTGCAGTCCAGGAGGATCCAGGATCCTGTGGGAGCATCCCCAGGTGGCATCTGTGGAGATCAGCGTAGAGGGAGGTGCCCTGGCCACAAGGCAAGGAAACAGCCTCCTGGTAGGACTGGGAGGCCCACGTAAGCCCCAACGACCCATCTCGCTGCATAGCCAAGTGGCCTCAGAATCTGCCATCTTGGCCATAGCCCAAGACATAGCAGAGAAGGAAGGGTTTCCAGGAAAGCTGGTGGCTGGGGGAGTGTGGCTCCATCTCAGGGGAGCATTAGCCCTCCCCAGATGTGTCTCTCCCACCTTCCCAACTAGCAATGCAAGTCCCAGGCTGGAATAAACTGGTAAATGAATCAACAATTGACTGTACTAACCAACTGGTGATTAAACACAACCCAACTCTCATGCTCTAAACCTTTACCTGCTTCCTACCTGTCCTCAAGACAGAAACCCTGGTCCTAGAAAGACGAGAGCCAGGTCTGAGGTCACCAGCCCAGCCCAGGGCCTGGCCCCTGACTCACATCTAGTGAATCTCCACAAGCCTGCCTTATCTGCTCCTCTGCTCCAGCCTGTAAATATAGACTTGTGTCCCTCCCTCTGAGAAGGAGCCCATGTCACACTACTGGGCAGAGCAACAGCGTTTTGGAGTTTTTGTTTGGTTGTTGTTTTTGTTTTGTCAGCTCCACTGTTCAGACTGGAGTGCAGTAGCAAGATCATAGAAAGCTCGTTGCCCTCTTTGAACTCTTGGCCTCAGGCGATCCTCCTGCCTCAGCCTCCCACTTAGCTGGGACTACAGACGGGCATCACCATACCCAGCTAATCCTTTTTAAAACATATTTTGTAGAGATGGGGGGTTCACTATGCTGCCCCAGTTAGTCCAAAACTCCTGTGCTCAAGTGATCCTCCTGTCTCAGCCTTTCAAAGTGCTGGGCTTACAGGCTTGAGCCACCATGCCCAGCTGAAAATAACAGAAAAAGAAAACAAAAACAAAACACAATTTGAATGAAACCAAAAACCAACATGTGGAAATGCAGCAGCTCAGCTAAGAAATACACATGTGAGTTTACACAGGTGCCCATTGGCCTAGAGATTAAGGCTCCTGCTTTATCTCTCTGGCACTCTCTCCTCCCTGTCCTCTTCTGTGTGTGGCCGTCATTGCTGTCCCATCTCACCCTCTCCAGAGTGACCAGAGCAAGAGAGCAAGCCCCCTCTGTCAGTTCCCTCCCAAGAGAGGCTGCAACACCTTCTTCCTAGAAATCCCCCCCAGCAGCAAATGATTTTTGCCCTCAAGAACCATGCCTCTGCCCCAGCCACTCTACTCCTCTGGTATCCCTGCGATATGAAATGTAGCTCCCTCCAGCAGTCCACAAAATTGGGGAGGTCTCTCTCTGAAATTTGACCTCTACAGGATCATGCTATTAATGCTACTGCTACATGGGAGGTATCTCCACTTTTGTTCCCATGTCTCAGCAGTTCCCAAGCCTCCCCCTGTCATAGGGAGACCCAAGCCTCCTCCTGCTGCTGAGCTTCTCTTTCTCAGAGCCAAGCCAGATGCCTTCTACCCTGTGCATTTCTGCACTGTTACCATATTCAGAGTTACAGTGTAGCTGCACTACCTCAGACCATGCAATGCCTAGTCTTAACAAAGAACCATGAATGTCCCAGTCTCTGCAAGTGTTAGGCTTCTAGACCACCAGGCTAGGGGGAAGGGTGGACTGGGAGTTCAAAGTGGTAGGAAAAATATTTGTTCAACCTTCATGCCAGACAAGGGAATGCCCAGGATCACAGCAGGGACTCTCTGGAGAAGGAGTCCAAGCTTCCAAAAACTTGGTCCCATGGGATGAGAGAAGAGGACCTCAGTCACCACTCACTAGTAGAGATTTCACAGCAAGCAAGCAAGCAAATCTCTTAAGGGAAGGGATGGACATGCATTCTCTTTGGGGTGAGTTCTGTACCTAAAATTTGTTTTCTTGGAGTTGCAGCTTGCCTCAGCAGAGAAGATGTGCAATTATCAATCTCTTCTCTCAGCTCAGCTCCCACCCTTCAGCTTTGTTGGGTTCTTCATGGCTGTTATCTCTCCCTCTGGTCAGGAGCTTCTGTTGAAAGCTGGCTTCAGTTGGCTATTATCCCCCCCACTACCCTTTGCTCTTGTTGAATGTAAAAATTGGAATTAGGGAGAATAGCCAACCTGAGGTTTTAGCAGAACACAAGGCACATTGAAACAAAAACAAACAAACAAACAAACAAAAATCAGACACATAAACAATCAAAAACCAAAACCAAAACACACATACAGGAACAAAAAAACTAAAATAGCCTGATGTAAGCATTCTCAGCAACCATAAGAGGAAGGGAAGGGCTCGGCACTCGTAACCCTGTGGCCAGGGCACCAGCCATACACTCCAGAGCTGATGTGCTCAAACATGGTCCGAGGACCACTAAACAACAATGACCACCACAACCAAAAAACAGCCAGGTAGTGTGGCGAGCACCTGTAGCCCCAGCCATCTGGGAGGCTGAGGTAAGAGGACTCAGCCCAGAAGAGTTAGAGGTTGCTGTGAGCTGCAATGGCCCAGCACTACATTGAGGTCAGCATAGTGAGACTCTGTCAAAAAAAAAAAAAGGGCAGAAAAATAAAAAAAATAATGATTTAAAAAAAATTAACAATGACTCCTAGAAAAAAGCAAAAAAAAATGAGCAAAGAGAGAAAGAAAGGCAACACACACACACATATGGCTGTATATATGAGGTAGGGATTGACTTTGGTAAGAATATATTTATGTTGCAATATACTTTATGGACACCAGGTGGCACCCTGAGTGGTTCTCAGGCTTATACCTGTCTCCCAGGGTAAATGTTCTTGGTGTTTACTTGATTACCCACTTGGCGCCTAGACCCTGCCCAACTACTGATTCCACTGATCTCAAAAATGTTCATAGGAAGGTTTCCCAAATTCTCCCTGCAACAGTTTCCGTGAAGTGTGGGATCTTCTGGGCCAGTTCCGAGTGTAGGACAAGTGTCTATGTTGGAGACTCAAATCACTGCACCTGTCCTGCACAGAAAGGTGCTGCGGTGACTGCCATCTCCCAAATTCCAAAACAATGACCTCTTTCTATCCGGGATCTTTCCTGCCTAAGTGTCTCTCCTGCAACCTAACCATGGTGGTGCTGCATCAGATGGCATCCCACTCTGGCTGCCTAATTCCACTTGGGAGTCCTCACTTCACCAGTGTTTCCACACATTATCTAGCTTCCCCACGTAATCCTCCGTGGTGAGGCTGGTTGCCACCATTGCCACCCACAGCTGCTGCTGCCAGGGCAGAATCTTTCCTGATGGTCTCCATAGCTCTGGATTACACTCCAGGCCTAGCAATCTGCCTCCTCACTGCACATCCCGAACTGCCACTCCATACCAATATTCCATGCTGGGAATGATAAAGCCCACTCACTCTCACCTATTATTCCAGGAGAGCCATCCACCATCATGCTCCGCCTCCAATTTCATATTTTTTATGAATTACTGTAAAAACCTTCCAAATTTAGTAGCCAATTTGCTTTAATTTATTCACCCATTGGACATACCTTTATCCACACAGTCTTGGGAAAATCTCACTATTTAGTACTCAGTACATTATTAGAATAAGGATATTTATTTGGCATATATCCTGAGCACTTTAATAGAATGCATACTAGTGTCAGTAATGGATTTACCAACTTAACTAGTTTCCATTATTTTGATTTCCTTAGTTTTAATCCACCTTTCACAGTATTTCCAAGATGGAAATTCCACCTTTCACAAATATAAATGAAAGAGCAACTTTACATTTCCAGATTGGAAAACCTTTACTCCTGTGGTAGCAACAATGATGAAAACAACAAACACAATAACAAAATTCTGTGGTAACAACCATGATAAAATTAAAATCATTTCTTAATATGGGTCTTTTGAAGAGTGGTAGATTCAAAGAAGTTTTATTAATTGAATGACAGAGAAGCATAGCTGGGACAAGTGACCCCGATATGGGGGGTGAAAGAATAAATCTTCCCCAGATGGATAGAAGACAAAAAATAGGGTAACAATGCTTTAACGAGTATTTGTTTTAGACTATGTATTGAAATCTGAAAAGCCCTAAATTCATGGTGTCTCGATGTGCTTGCATTTTGGCATTATTACAGAATTTAATCAAAAAGTGAATTAAAACTATCTGAAACTACACCCCAACCCTGTCATTGCACAAATACTAATAAAAACAGTAATTAGTTCCTTTGCAAAGGGGGTGTGGAAGTTTGAGTGTTGGATTGAGAGGCAAAGAGAGATTTTCTTTGTCCAGCTTGAAACAAGAGTGGAACTTAATCTATTTAAAGCTGTGTCCCAGCCCCAGTTTGGTTTAATACTTTGTAGAATCTGAATGATCATCACTGCACTTGAGCTTCCTGTCAAAGGAAATGGAAGTTTGTGTAAAAAGGTTTCTACTATAGTTATATGAGCTCTGATGGCCATTCTAGAAAAAGAGTACCAGAATTGCTCTGAAGGGTGGACCAGGTGATGGCGGCAGTACATAGCTTCCTAAGGGGAAGTACTTGGAAGGTGACTATCATGATATGCAGCAATGAAGTATAAAGCATTTTTCCTGAGATGAGTTTACAAATTTAATTGTCAGACCTTCATATATTGGACAACAGTAGAAAGTATCAATGAACCTGAATGAATAAATGGAAAGAGAAGCACAAGTCAAAAAAGTAAAAGTTAACAGAAACTACAAGAACAACAGTAATTATAGCTGAAGTTCTTCTAAATTTGATGAAAAATATCAACCTAAAGCTCCAAGAAGCAAAAATTATTTTATCTTTTCTTAAATGATTTAAAAGTTAATTTACTATTTAAAACATAACAATATATTATGGGATTTATAACATGTAGAGGTAAACTGTATGACAATAACACAAAGCATGAAAAGAGAGGTAAGCAGAATTATACTGTCAAGTTTGTTTCATCATAAAGAACAAATGTAATAGGGCAGCATCTGTGGCTCATAGGAGTAGGGCGCTGGCCCTATATGCCGGAGGTGGCGTGTTCAAACCCAGTACGAGCCAAAAACTGCAAAAAAAAAAAAACAAAAAAACTAATGTAACAATAATTAAACCTAAACTGTGACTGAATAATGGATGGATATTATAATCCCTAGAACAATCACTGGAGAAAAAAAAAGGTGTACCTAAGGCAACAGAGAAAATAAAATGGAATACTAAAAATATTTGATTTTCTCAAAAGTCAGAAATGAGGAGCAATGGGGAAAAAAGAACTGAAGGGACAAATTAAAAACAAATAGGAAGGTGAGAGACACAAATCTAACTATGTCAAAGATTCTATTAAAATTTGTAAACAGAGGCCGGGGTTGATGGCTCACACCTGTAATCCTAGCACTCTGAGAGGCTGAGACAAGTGGATTACTTGAGCTCAGAAGTTTGAGACTAGCCTGAGCCAGAGTGAGACCCTATCTCTACTAAAAATAGAAAAAAAAAAAAAACTAGCTGGGCTCTACAGTGTGTGCCATGGGAGGATATATGGAAGACTGGGGCAAGACTGCTTGAGCTCAAAAGTTGGAGGTTGCTGTGAGAAATGACACCATGGCACTTTACCCAGGATGACATTTCAAAAAAATAAAACAAAAAATAAATAAATATAAATGGAGTAAACATTCCAATAAAAGAAAAAACTCAGATTGTGAGGAAGGACTTTAAAAATACTAGTGACAGTCTATTAAGTTCATGAACTTTTCATCATGTACTTACATTGGCAGCGAAGTACAAAAGGCGTGGTAAGGTTTTTTAACCTTGGTATATTACTGTCTCACAGCTGGGTTCATGTTGACATTTGGCAGTGTCTTGCTGAGTGACATTCATTATTGCACGTTTCTGTATATCATCATTAGAATGTCAGAACTTGAATTAGAGCAATTAATGAACGCTAACTTTCTTGTTAAACTTAGCAAAAGTAGAAATGAAATCAAGGACATGTTAGTCCAAGTTTAGGGGTATAATGCCATAAAGAAAAAAGGCTGTGTGCAAATGAGTTAAATGTTTTTTCTGAGTGGGGGATGGGCGGAGAAAGCGTCACTGATAAAGTGGCTAAGGCAACCAGTAACCAGCAGAACTGACAAAAACATTACAAAAATTCATTGAATTGTGCGTTTAAATTGTTGACTGTAAAAAGTGTAGCAGATTAAGTAAACACTTATAAACAGCTAGGAAAAACTTAACTGAAAATCTTGGCACAAGAAAGGTATGTGCAAAAATGGTCCCAAAGGAGCTCACAGATTAAACAAAATCAAAGGAGAGTAGAAGTTTGCTACGACCTTTTAGAGAGACCAAGAGGACGATTTAAGCTATGTTCCTACTGGCGATGAAACATGGAGAATGTTTCCTGAAACAAAGTGTCAAGGTGCATAATGGAACTCAATCAATTCTCTAACCAAAAAAGTTCTGTCAGAGTCAAAATGATGTTGCTAACCTTTTTTGATATCGGAGGGATTATTCATTATGAATTTGTATCAACTGCATAAACAGTTCTCCCAGTTTACTATTTGGAAGTGCTAAAAAGCTTGTGTGAAAAAGAAGAAAATGACTTGAACTTTTCACCAGCAACTTGTGGCCCTTGCATCATGACAATGTACTAGCACACACAGCACTTTTTTCTATGAGAGAGTTTTTAGGCAGTAAACAAGCAACTGTATCACAACACCCTTCCTACTCACCTGATTTGGCCCTAGTGACATTTTTCTTTACCGAAAGATAAAAGAAATATTGAAAGAAAGACTCAACTACCATTGAGTGCCCTTGGCTTGCTAGTGTCACTTGTTGCTGGTCTGCTATATTTAAGAAAGAATAATTTGAAATTCATCTATAACAAGACTGATTGGGCCATGATGTCTCTGTGTATAGTCTTTGCTATGACTCTGTGGAACTTAATCTGTGGACCTCCATTATGCTCGTAAGAACCCGCACAATGGACAAGTAAACTACATTTATGGGAACAGCTAGGCTCAATTTGTGGCAGACTTACACATTATTCTAGTATTGAATGCTGCTATCACAATGAGAATGGTTCTTCTAAATAAATCAGCAACTTCCAAAGGAGATGTGGGAAAAAGACAAAGTAAGCCTCTATTAATTTGTCTAGTAGGATTAGGCCTGATGGTGGTATTCTTCAGTTTTCTCCTTTTAATGTTTCATTCCAAGTATCTTTGCTATCCTTATAGCTTTTTAATTAAATGAAGCCAAGTGGGATTTGCATAAAGTAAAAGCATATCAAGAAGATAAACTAGTCCTGACACTATTATTTTGAATTCTTGAGTTTATTTCTTTGGTGATTGTAAATTGCCAGCTTATTCTTTGTATACTTTTTTTAAAATGTGAGTTTTCCTAATTTAATTTATAGCAAGTGTGATAACCTTTTATAGTACAAAGGAAACATTAAAGTGTTTTCAAGCCTATTGTGTGATTCCGTGTATACCACAGGATTGAAATAAATGACAATGTAATTATGAATTCATGTTTTAGAATTGTTCACCCATTAGTAAAGAAAGCCACAATATTAGTAAAAGAAACCTATGAAATGTATGTTAAATAATTCTTAGTACTATACTGGGATAAATAATATGCAAGAAAATATGTCATATACTGAAAGGTGTACTTTAGTTTCAGTTATAAAGTACATGTATTGTTACAAAAAAAATTCACAATACCTACATTTAACAAAGTACTCTTACCTAATATATAAAGAATTCATACAGCTACATAATACAAAGATAAGCAGTCCAAAATAAAAAGGAATTTAGCCAAGGATTTGAGTACATCCCAAAGACAGGCATGTGGTTAGCCAATAAGCACATGGGAAGGTTTGAATTATAAGTAGTAATCAGGGTAATTGAAATTAAAATCATAATAAGATACTACTATAACTAGAAGAGCTAAGATTTTAAAAGATAATACCTAGAGTTGGTGGAGATATCAACAATCAGAACTCCCATAAGTTGCTATTGAAAATGTAAAATGTACAGCCCCTATCATATTATGCTGGAAAGATCACAGAAAACTTTTGTCATAAAAAAAAAAAACCTAAGGACTTTTCACATGCGGTTATTTATGACATCATTATTTAGTATAGTAAATTAGGAAAGACTGGAAAACCTGAATTTTTACAATACAGAAATGTTAAGTAAGAAGTATGGTGTATCCTTCTAATGATTTGATAAAATTTTTATGAAATGGAAGAAGTTTTTATGAAATAGTGTTACATAGAAAAATCAATATTAAGCTGTCTTTCTTAGGGTAGAAATAATTATAGATGGAAGAAAATAAGCTAGATTATGATTAAATCATATTGTTTTTATCTCCCTCCCTTTCTTTTCTGTATCTTCCATGTTTTCTACAGCAACAAAGCATTTCTTCTTCTTCTTTTTCTTTTTTATGAAACAGTGTCTTACTCTGTTGCCCAGGCTGGAATGCAGTGGCCCTATCATCTTTCTGCCCCAGCCTCCCAAATAGGACTACAGGCTTATGCCATGCCACCACATCTGTATAACATTTTTTATTTTTTATAGAGACAAGGACTCAGTATGTTGCCCAGGCTGATCTCAAACTCCTCACCTCAAGTGATTCTCCCACCTTAGCCTCTCAGAGTGCTAGGATTATACCTGTGAGCCAGTACATACAACCAGTATTGTTTGTATAGTCAGGAAAAAAAAAAGTTTACTTAGATATTTATTTTAAAATTATGATTATATAGAATAATTATATAGTAAAAAATGATAATGACTATAAAAATATTTAGTTTATGGTTTGGACACATTTAAATTAATACACAAAAATAATTTTACTAATGTAATTAAGTTTACATTTAGTCCAGTTCTTTCAGCAGAAAAATTAGATGAATTCAGAAGAAACTAGAGAAAACAACAGATAGTACAGAAATAGAAAATGTGATACTTTCCCGATAAATTAAGCTCAGCTTTTCAACCACCAAATTTTTTATTTTAAAATTTTAATGAAAGTCTTTCTAACATATACAGCATACGTCCTTGACAGATTCACATCCCACCTCTCTTATCCCCTAGCTTTGTAATGTAGGGGAATTTATGTAATATTCTCTCTGCCTCTGTTTTCTTATCTGTATACTGGGGTGATATAACCCCTTTATAGTATTGATAGGTGTGAAAAGGATAATTTAGGCATTTAGGATAATTGACTCAATTTTTAGTGATGTCCTCAAAGTCCTTTGGGATATATAAGAAAATTCACTCTAAGGCCCAGTGCGGTGTCTCATGCCTATAATCCTAGCACTCTGGGAGGCTGAGGCAAGTGGATTGTCAGAGCGCAGGAGTTTGTGACCAGCCTGAGCAAGAATGAGACCCCGTCTCTAAAATAGGCCAAGCATTGTGGCGGGCACCTGTAGTCCCTGCTACTTGGAGGGCTGGGGAAAGAGGATCACTTGATCCCAAAAGTTTGAGATTGCTGTGAGCTATGATGCCACAGCTCTCTACCAAAGATGACAAAGTGAAACTCTGTCTCAAAAACAAACAAACAAACAAACAAAAAAATCAAAAAAGAAAACTTCACTCTATTGAACTGTTTCACATCGGTCACTAGTTATAGTTCTTTTTGTTATTTTAAATTAAGGTTTAATTTAAGGTTTCTAGTTCTAGTAGTCTCCCCTTTATAACATGCTGCTTCTAATTTGGTGTCAAATAAAAAAGCCTGTTTAAATCAATTAACTTCAAAGCAGTGCCTGAGAGATTTTTATAGCAACTCTGTAAATTAACATTTACTCCTAATTTAGTCATAAACTTTTTCCTCTCCAAGTCGTATCTCTAGGATTAATACTTTCTTTAAGATTATTTACTTTAGTTTCAGCACCTGTAGCTCAAGCGGCTAGGGCACAGGCCACATACACTGAAGCTGGCAGGTTCAAATCCAGCCGGGGCCTGCCAAACAACAAATAGATGGGCATTGTGGCTGGCGTCTATAATCCCAGCTACTTGGGAGGCTGAGGCAAAAGAATCACTTAAATTCAAGAGTTTGAGGTTGCTGTGAACTGTGATGCCACAGCCGTCTACCCAGGATGACAGCTTGAGACTATGTCTCAAAAGAAAAAAAAAAGATTATTTACTTTAATGAATGTCTACTTTCAGATTACTAATAATATTAATATTTATATTAGTAAATGTTAAGTAAATGTTATGATTGTAATTAGAAATTTAAAGATTGGGTGAACCTTAAGTTAAATGGCGTTAAGTTAAACTTTCAGTAAAATAGGAAATAGAGCAAACCATAAGCCTTACAATTAATACTCAAAATCCTATGAGCAATTGAAATATTAATGTAGTATATAAAAATCTGGGTTCAGGTTCTGTGACCTTGAATAAATATCTTAAACCCTTTGGATTTACAGTTTCTCATTTATAAAACTTAAGAATTATGCTAAGTTATCATAGGGGGCCTATATTTTTTGGCCTATACCAGGTTAGTTGAACCTATTGTACAACGAAGGTAATGGGAAGGAATATATATGGTCAAAGACAATTCTGGTCATTGGCAATGCCTCTCAAGTGTTTCTTTGTATCAGGAATTGCATTAAAGTATAAACTATAAATATTTATTTGCAAAAGAAAAAGTATGTGAGACTGTTCCATAAGGATAGAAAAATGAACATTTTATAAATGTCATAGGAAAGGAGACTGGCAGATAGTGAGAATTACAAAATGTTTATTAATCTGTTTTCCTGTCTTGTATTTGTGAGGAAAGTGACAGAGTAGAAACTAATATTATAGATAAGAGAAAAATGTAGTTCTTGTTATGTAAGAAAGAATTTGATACCATTGAACAAATCACTTAGTAATTTTATACACAATACTACATTTTTATAAATAAGTATAAAATTTTAAATTTATAGCATCTCTTTAAATATCTTTTGAAAGCCAATAACCATTACACCTGAAAAAATATTTAAGACTTTAAAACAATGACTATTTTCAGATGAAATTGAATTATTTATTAAAGTAACTATTTCATACAAAAATAATAAGAAAAAGGCATTTTATATCTTTCCACCATTCATGTTTAATTATCCTTGTATGTCAATTAGTTATTGTGCCTTATTTTTCCTGTATCACTTGTTTAAATAAATTTTCAGGTAATTGACACTACATAGACATGGGAAAGTAATTTTCACAGGCAAAAAAAAAAGCCTTTTTAAACTTATAGAAGAGTTACCTACAAGGTGCTAACAAAATTTCTTTTTCTTTTCTTTTTCTTTTTTTTTGCACTATTGTATTTTCAGGCTTAACCGAGCTGAATGATAGTCCAGTCCCCCTGGAACTTGAGCGCTGCAAGTCTCCTACTTCAGGTAAACGTGAATGGTATTTTTCAGACTTCTGGTAATTCACTACAGTAATCCATTACTTTATTTTTATAATTCTTATATATGGAAATTAATAATTTTAGTAATTAGGTATAATTCCATTTCTTTAATTTACTGTGTATCTTATTCCAGAAATCCAATAGAAATAATGCCTTTAAAAATATTTCTGGCCCAAAATAAAAATTAAGAACAGAGGTATAAGTGCAATAACTTTTAAAAATATTTTAAAGGAAGGTTTTTCACAGCTACATTAATAATGCTTACTAAGTATCAAATAAAACTGGTTGTATTATATGGAAACTTTGTCATTGATGGCCAGAGCTAGATTAGTAGGAAACACACCATCTGTACAGGAGAAAATGATATCATTCCTTTGGATCACAGTTTGGTATGATATATATTCATTGTCAAAGAAAAAAATGGCAATACATATAATATGGTGTGAGGTACAAACTGTGTGTGCATTAAAATATACAAAAAATGTGGGAATAAAGATTCCTAAGAATCTTTCTTAAGTCTTTAAGGTACTGTATTTTTAAAATAGTTAACATTAGATGTTTGGTGAGTGATTTGTATTTTTTTATTTATTTGAATAGTCTTTTTTCTGTAATGGATATATAGTATTGTGTCAGTTTTTAAGCTGAAAGTATTAGGTATTTCTTTGATGCTGAAGTGTAGATTTATTTTTTATAGAGTATCAAAAAATGTAATTACTTTTAGTATGCATTATTTTCATTTGAACTTACAAAAATTGATAAAAATATAATGATGTCTTTATAAAGAAATGAATTTTTACTTTAAAAAATTAATTTAGAATTGCAAGAGTTCATCAATTTATTTTATTACTTAAAAGTTGTTAGTTCTTTATCTTTGTTCTTCAGGAATCAAAGCTATTTGAATCTAGTTGTTTCCTGCATAAAGTTTTCTTTTCAGTCATATCTTTGCTATCTTTATTTTATTGCTTTTATTTTTAAAATTGCCTCATACATTCACCACTTTCTTTGCATTTTCATTGGCACCATCCTAATTTAGGTATTTATTACATCATAACTAGAGTATCACAAAAATGTTCTAGCAGGTGTCTCTACTTTCTATCTCTCCCTCTTATAATTTGTTTTGCATATCTTGCTACAAAATTAATTTCTTAAAATATTATTTTGACAATATTTTATCATATCCATAAATCTTCGGTATAAAATATAATTTAATACCTTACCTTATATAAAATTTATATAACTTTTAATTTTTTAACCATAATCTGAATTTGACTAATAGTGCATTAACATCAAAAAGAAATTGAATAAAACTTTCCCTCTCATTATGCCCCATACATACCTCTCATTATGCCCCAAACATTACCATCCTCACGAAAAGTAAACATTATTATTAGTTTCTTATTTATCCTTCTAAATAATTTATGTTTGTAAACAAACCCAAAAGACATATATTCTCTTTTGTGTTTTCTATTTTATGTTCTTTACTATATCATGCTCATTTCACTTAGCATATGTTGTCTTTCCATGTCATTATATAAAGTATTTCCTTTCTTATAATTGTACAATATTGCATTGTATACATGAACTATAATTTATTTAAACAGTTCACTTGTTGAAGGACATTTAGTTTGCTTCCAATCTTCTGTTATTACAAATAATGCTGCAATGACTAACATCGGTACATACCTCATTTTAAATGTATATAGGTATATCTGTGTGATGAATTTTTAAAATTGGAGTTGCTGGATCAAAGAATGTGCCTGTCTAATTTCTTAGATACTCCCAAATTTTCTCCTTAAGATTTGCAGCAGTGTTCTGTCCTTCTTGCCATAAAATGCAAACATTGGTTATCATTTTTTTTTGGCAAGTTTAATAGGAAACGTTACATGGCAGTATTGTTATAATTTACCTTTCACATATTACAAATGATGTTGAAAACATTGTTATATGTTTAAGAGCTCTTTAACTTTTTTCTGTGAACCATCTATGTGTATATTTACTATTCTGACTTTAATCACCATACATTATTAGTTCAGTGGGTTTTATGAATTAATTTTGCAGGATTCTGATATGAATGAAATTAGATGGTATTTTTTATTTCTTGCTCATACATTATGTATGAGATAATTATCTATGTTGCTGCATGATTTTATTGCTGTATAATATTCCATTCTATTACTATACCTCAAGTTATTTATGCAGATTATTGTTGCTCAACATTTAGGTGGGTTTCAGTTTAGAGCTATTACAAATAAAGCTGATATGATCAATCTTGTACCTTTTTAATGAAAATATAAACTCATTTGTGTTTTATATGTATCTGGGAATGGAATTTTTCTGTCATAGGGTATACATATGTTCAGCTTTAGCAAATACTTCCAATGAGTTTTCTAAAGCCATTGCACCAATTTTACTTTTACTGAGTGTGTAAGAGTTCCATTTGTGTCACATACTTGCCCATGTTTGATATTAGGGTTTTCTTTTCCAATTTTAGTCTTTCTTAAATGTATGTAGTGACATCTCATTGTGGAATTTAATTGGATTGTGAGCCCTAATGTCTGATGATTTTAATTGCTTTCTTATGTTTATTGGCTAGTTTAATATGTAGTATCCTCTTTTATAAGATATTTAAGTTTTTTGCCCATTATTATTGGGTTACCAACTTTTTCTTATTTATTTCTTATAGGAATTCTATGTGTGTGGGTGTGTGTTGTGTGTGTTGGATTAGTGGAAAATACCTTCTTCCTTTCTGTAGCATGCCTTTTATTCTCTTAAAAGTGGTCTCTTAATGAGCAGACTTTTTTTTTTTTTTTGAGACAGAGCCTCAAGCTGTCATCCTGGGTAGAGTGCTGTGGCATCACAGCTCACAGCAACCTCCAATTCCTGGGCTCAAGCGAGTCTCTTGCCTCCGCCTTCCAAGTAGCTGGGACTGCAGGCGCCCGCCACAATGCCTGGCCATTTTTTGGTTGCAGCTGTCATTGTTGTTTGGCGGGTCCTGGGGCTGGATTCGAACCCGCCAGCTCAAGTGTACGTGGCTGGCGCCTTAGCCCGTTGAGCCCCAGGCGCCGAGTCGAGCAGATATTTTTAATGCTAATGTAATTCATTTTACCAATCTTTTCTTTTGTTAATGCTTATTTTCTTTAAAGAAAACCTTTGTTCACCCCAAGATCATAAAGCTATTTTTCCTTATTTTCCTCTAGAAGTAATATTGTTTTACCTTTCCTATTTAAATCAAAGTTCCATTTGGAATTTATTTCTACATGTTATATGAAGGAGTGAAGGTTTATTTATATCATTTAGGTATTCAATGATAAGTGCCATTTCTGAGGAAACTATCATTTCTCCCACTGCACTAAAGTGGTACTTTTGCCACAAATTAATGAACTTTAATGTGTGTATGTGTGTATTTATAGACTTAGTGTTCTTTCTAGTTGTCATGGTTATCAATTATCCAAAACCACATTGTTTTAATTGCTATCGCTTTACAGAATTCTATCCAACAGTGTAAGTTTTTCAATTGTATTTGTGTGGTTATTTTTCAAAATCATTATACTTATTCTAGATCTTTTGTATTTTTATATAACTTCAGGAAAGAATTTATCAGTTTACACACAGCATGCTTAGATTTCGATCACAATTTCATTGGCTGTATAAATCAATTGGCAGAATTAACATATTCAACAATATTGAATTTTACATTTAGTATCTCTCCATCTATGAAGGTTTTCTTTTCTTTCTCTTAGTAATATTTGGGGGGGGGGTTGTAGAGGTTTTGCATATCTTCCATGAAATTTATTTCTTGGTAGAGGTTTTACATATCTTCCATTAAATGTATTTATTTTTCTAACTGTGGCTAGAATATAAAAATAACTAATTTTTTGTATATTGACCTTTCATTCAGCAAACTTTATCAATTTATTTATTAATTATAATAGTTTATATAATACTATAATAATTTAATAGTTTGTAAATATTTTTGGACTATCTATCTATGTATCTAATTATGCCCCTTTTGGGGTGAAGAACCTGCAGGTCAGGAATACATGTGGCCTCTGGATTCTTGCGTGCAGCCTTTTGACTGAATCCAAATTTTTAATAAAAGGATTTGTTCTGTGAATTTGGAATTTGGTGAGAGTGCCACACTTGGGGATCTGGAAGGCCACAGGTTCCCCAGTCCATTGTGGTGTTAGCAGACATCTTTTCTTGTGCTAAATATCAGGGATATGGCTTTTTATATTTTATAATTATTTATGATAATTGCTCTAAGTTTTAGATAGACATTTTGCTTTAGCCCTCTGCCTATGATGCTTCTTTCTTTACTGTTAGAGCACATCTTGGGATACCACCACCACTACCACACTTTTTTTTTTAATTGCAAGATGGAGTAATTGCTTATAATTAAGTAGATTGCTTCAAAGCAGTAAAGTTTTGACTACTATTGTATTATGTTACTTGGGGCAAAAATGATGGGCCATGATAAGATTTACTTATCACTTCAATACTTTACTTGGTACTTATTTACTGGGCAGGTCCCATATTTCTTTAGTAGCAACTTTAAATTATAAGTAATTATAATTGAGGAATGAGAGATTTTTTTCCTTAGAACAGCTCTGTAATCATTAAGTATTATATTTGTTAAGGTATGTAAAATGTATCTTTCTGGGAAAAGTATAACAGAGTTTACTGTATCTTACTTAAGAATATTGGAAATTATTGATATTTGTTGATTTCATTCATTATAAAAAAGAATGATAATTAATTATGTTTTATTAGAGGGTCTTTTTAAGCCCACAAAGGAGAATGTGCTTGATACTATTTCCAAAATACTAATAGCAATGTATGTACTGAAAACTACATTCTGCAATCTCTTGCTATTGTAGGAATTTCTATATCCACTCTAGATTATCAGTAAAGATATAGTTAGAGCCAATGCAGACTTTTTAACCCAACCATATATAAAACTAACAGTGGAATTTACAAGGTTCGTGGAGTTTATTGTCTCTAGAGATAGAAAATAATGAAAATGTAAACAATTAAAATGTTTAGATCATTTATTGACAGAATCAATATGTGTAATTAAAAGAAATCAGAATATTTGTAACACAGTATAACTTTTGAAAAATTTAGAAAATTAAGAAAACCATGCTCTCCTAGTAAGAGTCTCCTTGATTTATACACTCAGAACTAGCTGATGAGGTCAGACTAACAATGGCAATTGTTAACGTTTATATCTGGATATATCTTCCTTTTTAAAAAATGTATACATAGTGTTTAAGAGCTATGCTTTTTTTTTTTTCTTTTCTTGTCTCCCCCAACCTCCCACTGTGTGGTAGTACTTAAACTTAAGCCTTGAGAATCAGGTGAAGAGTTTGTTAAAACCTAAATTGCTGCATGCTATAGATTCTAATTCAATATGTCTGATGTGGCACATGAGCTTTTGCATTTCTAACAAGTTTCCAGCTGATGCTAATTTTTTTGATTTCTGGTTCATTTGAGAACCATTGCCTTATGAAACATTTAAAAATATGTGTTAGGTAGTTACCTCCTTGAACAGCTCTGTTGTCTGGAGATCTCAAGCTCTCAATCCTTTAAATCTGCTAGAAACAGATGAAAATATCGATGCAAGTTCCTCTGAATTAGAGAGGTCAGGAATTAGGGAGGCCAGGGAATAGTCCATAAAATAATAGATTTTATAACTCTAATTTTCTATGTGGATCTCAAGTTTCCTCACACCCTAATGAAATAAAGGTAAAATACAATGAAGTTCAGCCTATTAAATATTTCCTTGAAAATAATACAAGAGGACAGAGTAGGGATTGAGAGCTGAAATCTAGTGAATCAAATGCTGATGTTCTCAGCTTCTAAGATAATCTAATACTTTTATATTGTCTATGCTCAACTATTCAACAAATAATTTTTGTTTTCTACAGTTAGACATTATGCTTTCCATTTCCTGGTTCCCTGAACCCAGTTGACCTGGTTCAACTACTTGGCTTGAGAGAGGGTACCTGAGAAGGGTGAGGTCTAGGAAACAGGTCTTCTCAAGGAGACCACAAGGATACACTTGCAGGGTCCACTCCATGGTAACTCAGCTCTTGGGAATTTGTAAACTTAACTTCCTGGAACTTGGAAATTTCCAAGTTCTGTGAAATACTGTAGTTTTGTAGGGGCTGGAATAGCATCTCCCACTTGATTCAAACTGGCAAATAAGAAGAGTACCTGTGGGGTGGAACTTTTTGACTGTTGATAAAAAGGGAAAGACCAAGCCAGTCAGGGAGCACAGCCATTTGGAATTCTATGCTGTAAGCTCCTGGCTGGTGAAGAGTTTCCTCTTATTAACGTGGTATTTGGGTGCTTTTTCTCTCCTTTGGGTCTCGTCTTCCTGCAAGAGACTGAGCTAGAAAGTTCAATGGAGACAGGCCAGGAATCAAAAAGAAAAGTGGGGGGAAACTGAAAATAAAACTGGAGCAGCAAAATCAACATGAATAAAAAGCAAAAGTAACTTGCACAAGTTTCAGTATAAATTTTATTTAAGAACAAAGACAAAACTCAGAGCACTTTCAAAGAGAGTTGTAAATGGGTCCCTCTCATGAAAGACAAGAGTTGAGAGAGATGCACACAAGGGCATTGTCGAGGTATAAATACCTCTCCCTCAGTTTGAAATAAGTTGTTACGTCTTTCATTGGTCTCCCAGTACTGACAGGCATTATTGCTCTTTTCTGTTGGTCATTGATTACCTAGGTTACCTCATGCCCACATTCTTTTCCTTTTTGAGGGGGAGAACTGTGGAGTGGTGAATGATCCTATTGGCCCTCCAGACTTCCTTGTTCCGTAGGCCAGGTTTCCCTCTCTTCCTCATTGAAGCCCTTTTCTTTCTGTCCCTTCTCACACTGAAGATAAACTAATGAACAAAATAAACACTCATTTATCATGAACGGAATTTATAGACTATCTTTTGAAACAAACATTAAACTTACAAAAATTTTTCATACTTCTTTTTGGGGCGGTGCAATACTTTAAACTCACCAGGAAAGGTTGTGGAATTTGTATATTACACAAACACCTCCCATTCAACCCTAGCAGCACTTACCTGGCCCAGAACTATGATACAGTCCCCTAAAGGAAACAGCCTCTTTATCTGTGGACAAATAGTTGAAAACTCAACAAGCTTTAAACCGCAGGGTTGTATCTTTCTAAAAGCTGTGTATTTTTTTAATAACTAGACCATGAAATTTTTTTTTTTTTTTTAGAATGTCACAATAGTACATACCATTAGGTTAAACTCAAAGTCCAACTCGTAGTGGGTTTCCTTCACCCAGGAAGCTTGCCGTATGCCTGTGTATTAAGTTATGTGTTTTAAAATATGTTCCACTTGAATATGTATCTTTTTCTTATTTTTTGCTCAGATTAACATCTTTTTCTAGGCTAGCAATCAGTCCTGTATTGCTGCTGCCTATATAGATATCTACCCTCATAATATTCTTTGTTCCAATCGACAGTAGATTTATTGTGCTACTGATTTCAAGCGAGGGCTAGAGTTTTTAGAAATATTTATCGTTTAATATTTATCTATTAAAATCAGAGGGGTTAATGTCACAAAAAACTAACAAAGAAATACCAAATTCTGTTGTTCACAGGCCTGGTTAGAATAGGGTCTTTCTTATAAGCTAGTTTAAATACTGGGTAATTCTATGTACCTGAAATCCTCCTACATCCTCCAAAAAGCTTCCTTCTTCCCTCCAAACAGTCCTCTTTTGGAGCAGTATTTATATTTATTTCAGATGAAGGTACAAAATGGAGATCTTTCCAAATAGTTATGAAATTAACCATTAAGGTAAAAATTCTTTGTTCACGTGGGGTAAGAAATTGCATGCCAATAGTTTTGTATTCCCTTCCTTTAGGACTTGCTACCAGAACTCCTGAGGCAGCACCAGGCTTTTATAGGAAGGAAATACCAACTGTGAGACAGAGGAATCAAGTACATCACTTGCCAGGTGAAAGTGAATATCTCTTTCATGAACAAACAAGTTATTCATATTTCCACAGTTTTCTAGACTTCATAGTTTATCTTCAAAATATCATTCCATTTGTTGTGCTGAAAACCCAAGTCCATCATGGCAAATAAAGACAAATTGCTCAGAAGCAATTGTTAAAACCCTACACACTGATTCTTGAGATATAAAGTAGGAATCCCTAGGCTTTTGCAAAAGGTTTAGAAATGTTCTATAGAATATTGATTGTGTTGTTTCTCTTTTATATGCCTGAATAGTTTCATTGAGCCTATTAGAAAATGAGGGGTCAATAGAGAATTCAAAGAAAAGAGCCAAAAAATGGTAAGATTTTGTGAAGATTCACCATAATTCTTTACCATACTATGATATATTTTCTATAATCAGAAATAAACACAATGACCATGGAAACAACACCAAAAAATTGCCTCAAAGGGCAATGCTATTTCTCAAAAGTAGTGAAAAACAACAGGAGAGTAGGATAGGCCTTTCAGAGTTCCACCATAGATGGTGACTGAAAATGGGTGTGTATTTTTTTTTATCTGCGTGCGCGCGCGCGCGTGTGTGTGTGTGTGTGTATCAGATATTGTTGTCTTAGTTTCTGGGTTAGGGAAGATAGAGACAAATGAAATTTGTTACTATATTCCAACCAGTTGGTTAGTTAATAAATAGACAAACTCATGTGTGAATAAAACTTTACAAACATTTAAATCTAGACAACTTTCATATTAATTTAATGTTAGTTTTATTTGTTTTAGAGACAGTATCTAGACCACTCAGGTGGTATCTTCTATATGAAGATGATGTTGCTTGGTGGAAAAGGCACAGCTTTGGAGTCACTTTCCACCATCATACCTTTAGCAAGTTTATTAACCTTAACTGTGTGCTAGTATTCAGAACATAGATCCTCAGTAATATATGGCAGTGGTTATTATAGCATTAGTGGTAAATATCCATGGTTTAAAGAGGCTGAGCTTGGTCCCTCTGGCCATTCGGGTAAAGGAAATGTGATAGTTTGAGCCTGGATAGAAGGAAATTTTGTTACAATTATAGCAATCCCAAATTAGAGTATTTTTTTAAACCTTTAAAGATTTCTACATGAAAACAATCAGGTAGGCTATCAAGAATGTTGTAAGACAGGGCAGCACCTGTGGCGCAAAGGAGTAGGTGCAGGCCTCATATGCTGGAGGTGGCGGGTTCAAATTCAGCCCCGACCAAAAACTGCAAAAAAAAAAAAAAAAAGAATGTTGTAAGACAAATACTTGTATTAAATGGGGTGTTGAATTAGATAAACTCTGAAGATTCCTTTGAGCCAATATTCTTCAATTCTCTTCCCTATGTAGTTTTTGGTAAGCCAATGAGTAGTAATAAGTTTCTATTTTCATTTTTTCCTCTTTGACTAACATAATAAAGTGACTGGTGCATATGCTTTAGCTCAGATAGCAGTAAAAATGAAGAAATTTGGAAAATAGCATTGCCAGGGGCACAGTGCCAAGGTTAACAAGTAATCTGTTTTCCTCCTATGCATTTCCAATACTACTTGCCTCTTACTCTCTTGCTTTTTCATCTTCCAACTTAAATTCCTCAGTGTTATTGTGTAACACATTCTCTAACTCTTGAACATATTTTCTCTCTGTCTTGCCCTCTTTAAAGTAACCTTTCACCTTTGCTCTCTGACTATACTGTTCAATAACACCTTTTGTATAGCTATTTTCTGCCAATACTTTACATAGGGAATATAGTCCCTATGTTTAGAGAAATCAAAATTTCAGTATATTAATGGATAAAAGAGTAAAAAAAATCAAGTACAATAAAATGTCTTAAGTATTATAAAGGAGATATGCACAGGTGCTAAGGAAGTTAAGATAAGAGGCACCAAATGCAGCTTAAGTTTGGGGCTACCTATAGAAAGGGAGTGATGTTTGAGATGTCTTGAAGAATGAGTAGGAGTTTTACTAGTTGGACAGATAAGGAGGATTATTCTTTGCACAGATAACAGAGGATTATTAACATTGTTAGTAAGCACATTCCGTAAATAATCCCATCATCTAGTCATCCCCCTTCCCTCCTCCAATTACACAATGGAAGATGTGGTCTATGAGGTTAGACCCAGTTTTCAGGTAGGCAGTAGTCTACAGAGACCCTGAAAGTAGTAATCTGGGGTTGGCTGTGGGGAATCCCAAAAAATGGAGCAGATTTGAAGAATCAGAGTAAGTTGGATACTAGAATCCAGATGCATTTTCCATCAAAAAGAATATTGAGGAATAGAAAGATATATATCACTATAGTTATTGTCCTGCAGTATAAATCTGGGTTTATCGATGCTAGGCTTATACTCTTTCCTATATTTTTGAAAGAGTCTTTGTAATTCATTTTGAAGATAATACTATACAGATAGATATCGTGAAGATCCTATTTAAAAATAATTATAAACCCAAACTATTAAAATCTGATTTGTTTTCTTAACCTTAATAAAATTATTTTTAATGTCTTTTCATAGAGACAATTACCTTTCTACTCTATCATCCTGCATATTTTTTCAAATACCTTTCCTAGTTGTAAAGAAAATCACTCACTAGAAGGTATAAATTAATTGGCAGTCTTAAAGTATTAACTGGCAGATAAGAGTTCATATGTTATTTCCCCCAGTACATTCTTTTCTATGATAACATGTATTCCAGTTAAATATTTTCTGAGACAGATAAGGAAGACGTATTTAAATAAATTATAGGCATTTTCTTTTTTTATACAAACATTTTTTAGATAACTTGATATAATTAAGTTTATTTCATATCTATTGTATTTTCAAGATTTTCTCATCTACTTAATGTAACATCATATTATTCAATGGTGATATCATCATTTCATCTACAAAAGGCATAGTAAAACTTTATTGACTGCATCATATGTAATAGAATTTTCTTCTATTTGATAAAAGTTCACAGAATTTATCAATTTTTACCTTTTTCAATGTCTATGAAATGACCTTATACATTTGTTGCAATATCTCTTTACCTATTAGATTTGTTTGAAGTTAAATTTTGTCTCTTTACTAATTAAATAAGAAATTACTTCTCATAACACATGTAACATAAATTATGTAAACATACACATAATTACTACAAGAATAATGGCTTTTTATGTATGCATATTAAATAATTGCTACTTGATGGCAACAAACTAATATTGGAACAATATTTGTACTTGCATATATGCTCACTAAATGTAATGTTCATCAGGTTTCTAATAACTACACTATAAAACATACTGTTCCCCCACACTCCTCTTTAATTTCATATAATTAACCACTGCCTTTTCCTTTTTCTGTTGTTTCAGTTAAAGGATCAAGAAAGTTAAGCCTGCCAACAGATCTTAAGGCTGATCTTGGTACGGTAGGCAAAAGCCGACAATTTTAAGTTTTCTTATATTCATTTGGCTGAACATTTTTACTAACCAATCCATAAATAATAACACAAGTTTCCTAGATGGTAGTATTTGATAGCTTTCCAAAAAAGCTTTCTTAAAATTACCATACAGTTCTGTTGGCAGCATTCAACATTTTGTTTCTTAACAATCATTTTATTAAATTACATTTATAAATCATTACACACTATGGTATGTAATGTTTTGCTTGGTTTCTTTTTATCATGAAAATATTTTAAAACATCGAATAGTCACACATATAGACACTTTGTCACTGTAATCATGGAAATGGCTATGGTTTTTCTGGAGTTATATTTCTGTTTTGTATATTAGTATCATTTAGAATTCTATTTAGCAACAAAAAAAACATGTGACACATATAAGGGAATAAAGCTCTGATTATTTTTTTATTTAGGGAAGTTGTTGAAACTTTGTTTCACTTTTAGTTTATTTTTTGTAGTGGTCACAGATATATTCATAAATCTAATTCTGACACAGGCTTTATTAAATAGGCCTTCATAAATTTTTTATTTAGAGTTTTGTTCTACTTGTTCTAGCATGAGAATTTGTTTGTTTTTTTGAAATGTCATTAGGTTACATTTGTTTTCATTTTATTTACTCTGACTTAAAGATATAGCTTGAAATCCTACTAACACAATGGGTAAAATAACAAAAATGCAGTAATTAGTTTATTATTTTTCAGAGTTTACAAAACTGTTTCACATTATTTTAATTGTAGGATCGAATGGCAGGCCTCTTTTTAGATCTCCTAAGTATTCTCCAAACATCTTTCCAAAAGGAACCTATTAATTTGCATCTCCACCAGCTATGTAGGAGTGTTCCCTTTTCTCCACATTCACGCCAACATCTTTGATTTTGGGATTTTATGATGTGGGCTAATCTTACTGGAGTTAGATGATATCTCAAAGTAGTCTTGATTTGCATTTCTCTGATGAT